>VNJO01005751.1:0-33047 GCA_008042535.1 Drosophila tani | reverse complement strand
TTTTCTGGTTGCCCGCCCAGGCCTTGAACTTTACCTTGGTCGCGCCCCGATTTCGGGTTATCTATATGGGAGTTTGCGGCCTGATTTGGGTGAATATTCTGTGCTGGATCAAGAGACAGAGTCTGCCGAGCCTAGCCGAGCCATTAGCCACCCATCATAACACAGTGCCTTCTTCTGCTGCCATCAAGAATACCGAAACATGAGATTTAGAAAACATATTTTGGAAATATACGTACATCCGTGTATATAGTCATAGATAGAAATTGGCAAATAAAGACGGACGTGAGAATAGTTGGTGGCCATGGGGTTGTTTATTTAACCTGGCTGCAAATCGCTGGCGCACAGTGCGTATGATTGATGTTCCCATAAAAGGAAACTCATCAATTACTACTTACCCTCTATTCATCTCTATTTTCAGGGTGTGTGTGAGTGTGTCTGCTGTTTATCAGCGTGTGTAAACGTGTTTAATTGTGTGCGTGTGTGCGTAAATGTTTCCATCAATATTTGCCACACACAAGCAAGAAGGAAAACCATCTCGGATTCGGTTCCCATCCCGGTTCGACGAGATGGTAACTATTGTGCCAAAATACAGGCAAGGCGGCACAAATGGAAATGAAGACGGTTCTGGTGGTGGTGGTGGCGGGGGCCAAGCCGTAAAAACGCCTTAATGTATTTAGTTGGCGGATATATTATCGGGTTCGGGATGGGGGTTTCTAGGTTATAGAGATGAGATAAGATCTATAATTGGGTTTGTTTTTATTATGTGAAATAGAGGGCTTTATTTCCTTATTATTGTTACAAAACTGTGGACATTTTATAATTTTAAACATTGATTTATATTTAATATTTATACAGGAATACCACAGAAATTCTTGTGGATTTCAATACAATTTATTAGGTGTCCGAAAGAATGCATTAGAATATATTAATTCTTAATTCAGTGCTTTTTGTAAGAAAAAAATTGTGTAGCATATTTTTAAACACACTTCTAATTGATTTCAATTCTCAAATGTCTTTCTGCGGCACCACTGTTAATGATAATTATTAAAAGGAAATTCTTTTACCAATACCAGCTGTAAAATTAATAAACAACAATAATTAAGCTCTGCTATAAGGCGATATTTGTATTTACGACCCAAAACTAATCACAATTTATCACTTAGCCTGGACATTGGTCTCCCTAATTTATGTCTCCTGTTTTTGCCAGCCATTCCTCCCGCCCCGTCTAAATGCATTGTAATTCCCTCATCGCATTAACTTTTTGCCTAATTATTGCTCATCTCTAGCATCTCGGCCGATGCCGAAGCCCCCTGGCCTCCCCGAGCGCCGAGCTAAACTAATTAGACATGGCGTGTTTTTGGCCAACGCCCCCCTTTTAGCCGCCCAATGTTAATGCGTTGAATGTGTGCGTCTGTTTAACTTATTGCTGTCTATTTAAATTGCAATTTGTCAATACGCGTGTGTGTAGCCTTACCACACACCCATCAGGGAGCCACCTCCGTTCATTCCACACACACCGCAGACCGTTTTTCCCCCATAGTTTTCCAAGGACACCGAGAGAAAATAATGGAATTTAAGTCAGGAGTGCATTAATCAAATTATAATTGATCTAACCTAACTTTATTGAATAAATAAGCTAAAGATCTCAATATTATATTAATAAATAAATTCAAATGCAATAGAAAACTAAAAATAAATATTATCTATTCAGAACTTGGAAATTCGTAAATATAAATATTATGTATATATGAAAATATCTAGATATTACTCTAAAATATATTTATTTAATATATTTATGAATAAAATTCAAATAGGTAAATTGTTTTTACATTATTTTTCTCCCTGTAGGCAGTCGTACAATTAAACTTCTTGTACAGTCATTAACAGCACATAACGCTGGGCCAGCCCGTGTCCAGACTAAACTTGCTAAACTTGGCAGACGTCGCAGCTCCTGCCCAGCTGCCCCTCCTCGATCCCGGCTCCCCCTCTGCCCAACCAATTCCCCTCTTTTGGCCTAAGCTTCCAGCACTTCCTTTGGGCTCCCCTTAGCGCCATGCCTTTGACTTTGACGGCGATGTCTTCGCTGGTTTCTCTAGGTTTCTGCCGCTGCCGCTGCTGCTGGTTCCTGGTTCATTTTTTTGCTGTGTTGCCTTTTTTTTTTTTTTTATTTACATCCGCTTGTTTGTTCAAAGCGGAAAATTAATTCCATCTTGGCTTGTTTCCGTTTATCTTGAAAAAGTATTTCGTCGTCTTTTCGCTTTATACTGTATTTCAGGAGCTCTTGCTCCGGCTCCGGCTCCGGCTCCTTCTACGCGGTCCCACTTTGTTTTACTTTTATTTTTCGACAGCCTGCTGACCAGCTGAAAACTGCTTTTCCTACTTTATATTTGAGTGTGGAGCTGGGGGGGTCCAGGACTATTTACTTCATCTACGGGTCCTGGGCAGATTTTTTTCGGCTGCTTTGTTGCTCTTGTTTGGTATTACGGGTATCTGGAGTTGGTAAAGCGATTAGATATGGCTAGGAACTGGAGAGTTTTATTTAAATTTATGTATGAAAGTTGAAGATTCTAAATATTGTTTATTTCTCATGGTGAATATAAAGGAAATTCTATTATTAAATTAAAAAATATAAAGGGAGATAAGTGAAGAGGAGAAAAATTAAGGGAAACTCATAAATATGTAGAAATACAAAGCAAATAAACGTTTTTAGGTAAGAGAATATTAATTTATATTTTATTTTGGGTAAATGTATGCTAAATAAATAATAATAAATTACCAATGCTTACAATAAATAGCTTAGGGTATGTATTTTTATGTATTTGTCACTTAAAGTAAAGTAAATATGGAATATTTTAGGTCTTAAAATTATTGAAACATTTCTTGAAAGGTGTTTAAAGGACTTCTCTTACAAACACCATTATTATCCTTATTAGAGCATCAAAATATCCACATCGAAACCCATGGACCCATTTGGCTTTCCACTTTTGTTTTCTTTTGCTTTCGCCACTGTTTGCCTTGGGTGGCAGTGTGCGAGATGGATGGATGGGTGTTCCGCGCCCTGTCCTTGGCCACGCCCACTTCCGGTGGCTCCAGTCATCGTGGCGTGAAACTAGCGCGTCGCCCACCACACGTACATTAAATTAAAAATTAATTTACAAAAATAAACAGAGTTATGCCAGACAGAGAGGGGGAGGAGCAGAGGTAGCCGCCAAACGATACCGACGACCATAAGAAGCTAATACTAATGCTGCTTCATTTGATTCAATTACCGGAAGCAGTCCGTCCGGCGGAGTGGAACGGAACTGGCGGACTCCTCGGGAATTTTCGTGTTTGTCTTGGACACGCGGCAGGAAGTTGGCCCGGGCATCCATTCTCCTTCAAGGACTTGTCGTAATTACCGCACAAGACAAATAGAAAATGGCGTAAAAACGAGAAATTAATCAACGTTCGGCGCCCCTCGATGTAGTAGGTCGATGTATATAGAGTCGTATTCCATCCATCCATCCGCCTCGATTGCGATTCGATGTGAAGCGCTTGGCAAATATGGCAGCTAGCCGGGCATCAGCGTCGCCATCGCTAAACTACTGCCAAGGGACAAATGCGTGGAGTTCTGGCTCTTTGAAATGGAGATGAGAGCGTGACTTCCGCGGCAATGAGCTGCGATGTAATTTGATTATAAATCTAAAGGGTTTAACTAATGAATCTTTTAGCTAACTAACTAAAAACTACGCCGTTATAAGGGAAATTAATACTGAATTTCCTGTCAAATGCTTTACAAACTTAAAACAAACTTGAACAAAAATATATATTTTGATATATCCTTTAAACAAATATAAAATTCAGTTTAATAAACTTACAAAAGTATGTAGTTTTTACTATCGAATTAAAATATTAAAAATGAATCTCGGTTTTAATATGTAATAACGAAATTTTTAGAGATTAGTATGTAATTTTGTGTAAATGTTTAAAAATTTTAGGTAAATATACTTGCTTAAATATAATTCACATATTTAAGCTTACCAAATAAGCATTATTATTTATATATTTTAAGTTTACCAAAAAAGCATAGATTTATTTATTAAAGGCATATTAATTTATAAATACAATTTACTTATATTTAGCTTACCAAATAAGTTAAGCATAATTTTTTTCAAAAAGAGTTTTCAACAAAATTAGTATTTAGCTTCCGACTCAGTTCTTCCAACGAAATACCATTAAGATTAAAGAAACTCTGAACTCATTGTACTTGCTGCTGAAGAAGGGCTCGTCATTTGCATAAGAAAGCGTTAATTAGTATTTGGTTTTAATTTGCGTTTGCCGTGATTTCCGAGGCCCCATCTCTTTGCCACGGGCTCTGTGTGTCGTCTGTGATGTTTGTTCCGGCTGTGATGATGGTCCAGCATCTGATGATGGCTCTTTCACGCGATGCGGCATTATAATTTTAAACTACTTCTTTGGGCCGAACCCCCCTCAGCACCGATCGCCCCCCTTTTTGAGGGGGGTCTTCATTCCCCCCTTTTGGCTGTGGGACATCCTGGTGCGGCACATTTGTTCGCCGGCATGTGAAAATTGATTGCTGTTGTTCATAGCTGCGGGATATGGCCAAAGTTTTTAAGTTCCCAATGCCTGTCCTGGAAAACCCCGAAACCCTGCCCGAACCTCCCACCCCCATTTTTCCGCACCTCCCCCACCTCCCCGCAGGCTTTCCGCTTTCGGTTGTTGTTTGGGCGCTGAAAAGCTGAAAACAATGCGCATTTTCCTCGCGGGTCTGCGTCGCCTTGGACCGAGTTCTCTCCTCCTTCGGGGCATTTGTGTGTGCTGCTTGCTTGCTTGTTTTTTTTTTCGCTCGTTGTATTATTAAGAAAGTTTTATATTTTTTTGTCGGTTTGGGGTTGGAGTATATTTACATTTGGCAGTTGGCTGCGTTAAGCGGCTTGCGTTGCTAGGGAAATTCTGGAAAGGCGGCCAGGGAAAATATCTCGGACGGCTGGAGAGCGTCCTGTGTTGGTCAGAAAACTCCTCGGTTGCTGGTGCTGAAATTTTTAATACTCTGTTACCTTGTCGTGCAGACAATTTGATGCCAATGGGAATATGAGTTTTCCCTCCGCTTCTTCCCTGTCTGTCTGTTTTTTTTTGTTTTTTTTTTTTTCGGGCAGTAGTGCCATAAAAACCTATATATATTTATATGTGTTGAACTGAGTGTGAGGCGGGGCTTCGTGTAGCTTTATAATTAAAGAAAGACGAGGCGAAAACAAAGGAATAATAGCAAAATAAGAGCTTGGCAACCGTTGGCAGGAGATTGCACTTATAGAGGAGAGCCTGTTGATATGGCTCACCTTAAATGCTTCGGGGGTCAAGCTGCCAAAAAATGGAAGTCGAGGCGGAAATTTGGGAAAAAAATAGAGAAAAAAAATTGCAGAAAGCTTAGTTTATTAAGGTATCGTATAAAAGATATTAGATAATAAAAACCAATTTAAAACTTAATTATTAATTAAAAAGTAAAGTCATAGAGCTATTTATAAAATAGAAACTTATATTGTAAGAACATTTAAATGCTTATATATATGGTATTTTAAATGCTTACGATTAAGAATACTTCGGAATCTACTCTAAAATTTAAATATTGAGCTTAGTATCCTTATTTTTGGGAGAACTTTTACATAAAATACAATTGCTAAATGGAAAAATATACAAATATATTTTATTATATTTCTATAATAATTAATTATGGAGAGAGGTAATAGAGTTACTATAAAAATAAATATATTTTATACGAAAAATTCACTTTGAAATTATTTTTAAATATTAACCATCAAGAAATCAGGCATTTTCCACATAAACTTAATATTAATAATTTTGTTATACTTTTTTGTATGGACTTCTACATAAGAAACAATTTATAAATTTATAAATGTTTAACTAATCGTATTTTATTTAAATTTATTCATTATCAAGGCTTTCTTAAATCAAATGTTCTGAGATTGATATAAATATTTATATATAAATAATTAAATAACATTAAAGCTTATTTAAACTGTTTAAAAAATAGATATTTATATGCAAAAAATACGTTATTCTCTTCATTTTGATTTTTTAATTAGAACAAAGTGTTATTCTATTAAACTTTTTATCTGAAGCTGTTTTGGTTGGCTGCCTTACCTTCCCCGTAAACGATTTCC
The DNA here is from genome assembly GCA_008042535.1 of Drosophila tani. Classification (NCBI taxonomy): domain Eukaryota; kingdom Metazoa; phylum Arthropoda; class Insecta; order Diptera; family Drosophilidae; genus Drosophila; species Drosophila tani. The sequence continues at coordinate 26,868 of VNJO01005751.1, read as the reverse complement.
CGTTCGCGTTTAATTTCCACACTAAAAGCGCACTTTACATTTACATTTACGAACCAACTAATTAGCAAGGAAGTGCAAACATTCAATTAAAACGTTAAAGCGCCCGCATCTTTGGCTGGAATATTAAAACTGGCAAATTGAAATTGCAATTATGCATTATCTACATCGGGCCATTCGATAAATTAAATGCGATAGCCCCGACGCACAAGGCTAACCCATTAACCCACTCGCTGGCAAGGTCAGCTAAGCAATTAAAAGCGAGAACTGGCTGTGCATAAATGTAACAAAAATAACAAACACACACAATGTGGTTTTTAATGGCAATCTGATCCCATCCTTGTAAATACATCCCCCCATACCGCATACCGCAGGATACCAAAGGACACCCGTAACTTTTATGGCACGCACGCAGTTTTTATTCTCGGCGATCTGCAGCTTGAAATGCCATCAAATGTTTCAACTGCCAGGCGACGCCGACACCTGCTGTCAAAGTCAGCCAGGTAAATATATCCTCGTGTATAAAAAAAATAATAATAAAAAAGGTCGAGGTTTGTCCCGTGTTTGACTTCTGCCTTTATGTGCATGCAAACGCATAATCAAGCGTGAAGCGCAGACATCCCCAGACCGAGAAGATGTCGGTGTCCCGGGCACGCATCCCTATATCGCCATAGTGGCAGCTCCTGTACGAGGGCACGCATCCTTTTATCCCGCATCCCTTAGCCCCCTTATCCCCTTATCCCCTATCCTGCTTACATTTAATTTCACCTTCAGCCAGCGAATCTGAAGCTGCCACACCGCCAAGACGTCGCGTCGCCTCGTCGCATCGAAGCCACCGCTCGCTGCCTTCCCATCAAGCGACCATTCTGGCTGCTCTTCCGCTGCTTTATAATGTTCCTTTTCCCATTGGATGGTTTATACTCTAGCAGAGGGTTTAGGTATTTTTTCAGAATTTTTGCAACACTTTCGATAAAAGATTTGTGATATTTTGAAGGTAATTTAATCGGAAAACTATCTTTTATTTGTTGGAGTTAGTTTGATTGGTATTTATAACTCTTTTTGTTGGATTTTTATTCTAGATTTATGATTAGTTAACTTGAGAATAGGTATTAGTTTATGATTCACATATAAATATTATAACAAAATATATTTATATAAATAAGAATCCCCATCGGACGCTTTGCAGTTGCAGTGTAGATTTTACCTTTTTGAGGATTCAATTTTATTTTTGTTTGATATACTATCTTATAATTGTGGAATCAATTTTTTTTAATAGTTTACGGTTTTGGAATTTTAATTTACATATTTATGAAATTTATTGGATCATTAAAACTAAAAGTTAATGTGGCTTTAAGCTCTTAAAGATTATTTTTTTTATATTTTTACTTCATATATGTCTTCTATATTAAGTCCTTATACCCTTTTGACTCTTGAGAGTTTTCTGGTATCTCAAGCTTGTTAAAAAATATAATTCATATATTTTATAGCGTGCCAGGATATTAAATATGTCGGCCATCGCAGTTAGCAATCTCTTACATTTTTCTTTTTTTTATTTGGGGTTCCTTGTTGTCGTCTGTGCATTTGACAGGAAAAATTAGTTGGCTACGAAAACTTTTGGCCCCGCCGCTGTTTGCCACACACATCTCCACACACACACACACACCCTGCGAGTGTGCTCTATCACAGGACTGCTTCTTCGTCCTGGCAGTTGTAAAATTTTTGCTAACGAAAAACCATAAACAGGTGTTGTTTGTTGTTGACGCTGCATGTGGCCTGCCGCACAATCTGTTCAGCCCGTGCTCGCATGTCTGTTCTCTACATAATCCGCTCGCCAAGGCTGATCCTGGGTTTCGTCCTTCGTCCTTCGTACCCATCCCCCAAAACCAATCGAATGTCCTGGGGCCTTCGCTTTGCCGACTGGCAGACATTTCGTAACTGTTTCGGGCACCGAAAGTTATTAAACTTAATGCAGTTTAATTGACCTTTTTCGGGGTGCAAGGGGGAGGAAGCCAAAAACTTTTGCACCGTCTGCTGTTGGCAAGGACTTCCCAGGAAGGGGAAGGGGAAGGGGCATGGCACGAAAAGGACAAACGCTCGCCTTCGCATTATTACTTTTAATTACGGCTTAAACCTATTGAGCGGAAATTTTAATATGTTATTTATTTACAATTAACGCCCCGGCAAATGCTTTCGTGTACAACTGGGCGTATGATTTATGGCTCGGCAATTGTAACTATTGTTGAATGCAATTTCCTTTTGTTTGCGATTGTACCTACGTGTATATATGCGTATATATGTGTATATATTATGTATAAGTATGTCAGTGTATAATTTTGTGCGTGTAACAGTTGCCTCTCGTAAATTACAGGTTTAAGGGTTTTCGCCCTTCTCGGTCGGAAGGCGGAAGAGGGGTGAGTGTCACTTTTAAAACCCAAAATCTTTTGGGCAACGGAGGGGCTTTTGGGGTTGGATTGAAACCGAAATGAAAATGAAATTATTTATGATGCTCATTTGATGCGACAGCTTTTGGCCAACACTGTATGCGGGCTCGTAGATGAGGCCAGGCGGAAATATTCCAGGAAGTGGGGCTCCGATTGGCAAAATACTTTAAAAATTACAAGTATCAATTCGTTTTTTTTGTGCACAATTTATTTGAAATTTTATGCATAAGTTTATAATTACCTTTTTATTATAAGATAAGAAATTGAATATGCATTTACTTACTGAAGAAATAACTATAATCGGATGAAAAACATGGAAGTTATTAAATATTAAGCTAAAACCTTCTATCTCTATCTCTTGCACTCACCTCAGATGGTTTGTCGAGTCTCAAACATGGGTTTTGAACTGGGGCAATACAAAGTGAATTTTTTTTTTTAATTTCTACGTTATTATTATTATATAATTTATTTTTAAATTCAATCGGGAATAGTTTCGAAGAGTTCGGAATATGAGCGCTTTATAATTTCTTTACTTTTTATTAATTATAATTATTTTACTTCTATTTTCTGTAATATCTGGTGATTTGTTAAGTAATACACTTACTTTTTATTGCCTCTTTGTTATTTATTCTCCACTCTCTGATTAACTCAAAATATTATTTAGTCTTTCCCAAAGTCCAAGCTGTATCTAGCACTGGCTCCTGCAGTTCCCCAAAGCCTCCTGCTTCGTTTCTATTACTCCTTCTTCGCTCCGAGCCCACTCACATATTTTAATTTGTTAATTACTTAGCCTGGCTTGTTGGTACGAGAGTACGAGGCAGTAAATTCATACACCGAATAGCTGCTGCAGCCCAGGCAACAGAGTAATCAGCATATAACCATAGATATAGACGATGCTAGGGAGGTCCCGGGCTCCTGACCCTCGTCCCTCCGATACAGATGCGTTTCGTTAAAAAGTGAGTGTTGCTTACTGGCTTATGGCTTTCTCTTCGCCCAACAATTCTCCTTTTTGGGTAAGGGATAAGGTTCAGGCCAGACCGAAGACATCAGAAACATATTAGGAGGCACTGAGACTAAGAAGCAGCCAAGAGCCGGAAGGAGAACAAAATAAATGCAGACGCAGGCATAGTTATTTCAGAACAGGAGCGGTTTTAAGATAGAGCGAGGTTAATGTAAAAATGCTGATGAGGCTTGTTTTTAATTAAGAAAAAAATGCTCTTAATGGGCATACAAAATATACAATTTATATATTTTATTTTATTATTTTTATTATTTAAAATAAATAGCACAAGGTTTTAAATGGAATATATTTTTTTCCGAAAGAGTTTTTCTATATCTATTGATAATATTAATGATTTAAAAAGAAACTAAGCTAATAGCAATTATACTTAAAAATAACTTTATTTTTGCATTCCCGTTCCTGCATTGTATTGCTGCAAATTGAAGGATCCGGGGCGAATTTCGTTGGCCCCAAAATAAACCGCTCCGGCAGTCGGGATCCTTATTAAGCCTGCGAACCCGCAGCATCGCTCTCTGTCTCGCTCCATCTCCATCGCTATCTACCCCGCGCTGCTCCCTCACCCCGCGTGCCGCTGCGCATAAGCGCTTAATGAGTATAAATGAGCTTGATTGCATATTCCAAGGCGCTGCTGTGTTCTCCCATATGCACGTGTGTGTGTGCGAGTGTGTGCTCTGTTTTTTAATAGCCTGCATATGGCGTTGTAAAAGTTTTCATTACACAAACAGCAGCAGTGGCAGCAACTACAATTTACCGGCAACACCAACACCAACAACAACGGCAGCAACAACAACTTATTGGCCTGACTTTTAAGCGCATTTAACACACGGCGTATGCGTAATGTGAGCGAGTGAGCGAGTGAGCGAGCGAGCGAGCGAGAGGCTGGCTGGCAGTCAAATTGAATACAGTTGCTCGTAAAATGCTTAAGCACCTGCACAGAGCAACAGCAACAACAATTACACAGGTAGCAGTAGCTGGAGCAGCAGCGGCAGTGGCAGCAAACTTAAAAAGGGGACAGCACAAGGACTTCTGCAAGGACCTCACTGAGAATAAAAATCATTAAAATAAAAAGCAAATTATCATAAACTCGAAATTGCTTTGTTAACACATAAACGGGTGTATACTTTAAACGATTGAGGTATTTTCCTCATGAGGATTTTATTTTAATTGTTATGTCTAGGAATTTATACACTTTTAGTTTTAAACTATTAGGCACTTATTTATTACAAGAGTTATACTATTCCCTAGGATATTTATTATATGAATAATTATAATGGTTTTAAGAGATAGACATATTTACTTCTTTATTTGGAAAGTTAAAAAATTAGTTGTAAATTGACAATTTAATTGAGAATGAAAGCTGATTATCGTATACTTTAAAGTTAAATTAAAAAATGACTTTATGTTAACTCTATCTTGCATTAATGTCTTAAAACATAAAATGGTTAAATATTTTTATGTTGCCTTGATAATTTATGAAAATGACGGTTTAAAATAGAAAAAGATAATTAATATTAATACTTTGTAAATTCTTTATTAAATTATTTAATTACAATATTTTATTGTTTTTTTTTTTTATATTATTTTAAATATAATTATTATGTAAGAATATTCAAAAGTAGAATTCCGAATTGAATACAGTCGCTACAAGGTTATCAGTTGGGAACTGTTGAAGATCCTGGTAATGTAAGAAACAGCTGATGCTTCTCTTTGTCGAATTATTTGGAAATGTAATTTTTAATTTAATTTTTAAGCTAATTATAACTATGGAACATTTTCAAAATGTTCGAATTTTTTTTTAAAGTTGCCAATGAGTTATATTTAAACAAGAAACAGGAAATGATGAGAATATTTATAAACACCTTATTTTCAGATTTTCTCAGAGTGTACACTTAACGCTAATTTGGCGTTTTACCGTCGAATGATTTTTGAGCATACGCAAGTTACATGCCCACACACACACATTCACACTCACACACATACGGTGGGGAAAAATGCTGCTAAAAGTTAAAAAAGTTTTTTTTTTTGGACTTCGGATAGCGTTGCGTTTGCCGTTTCTGTGGAATTTTCTGGGCAAAATTTCATCTGCGGTTGATTTTGATTGTGAAAGGATTTGCCAAATTGCTGTTTGCAACGGTGCGGCAAAAAATCAAAGGGATTTTCAATACCAATACATTCATGCGGCAGTAGATCGCATCCCCATATGCCTCTGTGTGTGTGGTTCAGTTTGTGGTTCGCACAATGGAACCTCCCAGCCACCCAGGCAACCACCCAACCAACCATCCATCCACCCACTTATTTCGCCCACTGCCAATGCGTTTAAACAACAGTTTAACAGCCGTTTGCCTGCCTTTTGTTATTGGTGAGGCTTTTGCCTTTGCTCCTCCGCTTTTCTCTGGCGCTGCTGCTGCATTTTCCGCCTTTGGTGGGCGGAAAATTGGGCGCTGAGCGGGTGGAAAATGCTGCTCGATTTATGGAAATTGTGCAATATTTTTTTGGTGCCTCCCCCCTGATGCATAAAGAAAGGCTTTCTGAATGGTTTCTTTTTTGTTTTTTTGTTTATTTTTGGCTGTTGTTAGTTTAGGTCTAAGGCTAAGCCAAATTAAAGTGTCTTTTTGTTACAGAAATTTATTTTCAAGAAAATGTGTGAAAATAGGCTTTGGACATCAAGTTATAAAAAAAAAAATTCGAAAAAAGATTGTTGAAAATAATTATGTATAAATAGAAGCTTTTAAAAAATTCTCAAATAAATAATAGTTTCATTTGTCCCACAACTTTTCGATTAAACTTACTGTACCAAAAAATCCACAATATGTACCCCATTTCCCAGCCTCCAACCAATCCAATCCACTGCCTTCACCAATTGTCCCTCGTTTTATTATTAAAAACCTTTGACTTTGTACCGAAACAAAATACGCTTTTAGTCCCTTTTTGCCATCCATGCCGCTGGCTATGCAAAAATAATGGAGGGAGGCCGACGAAGAGATCTGGAACTGGAAAAGCGTTCAGTAAAAAGGAATGCAGCCAATAACTTGGCTCTTAATTTTTGCACAATTTTTGGCCGCCAAAGGCCAAATAAATAACTTGCTACAGCCAAAAACGGGCACAAGAATATTTTCCCAGCGTTTTTCGCTCTCTCCATTCCATGGCGTAATTATGCGAAATGCGGACGCATTAAAAATTAATAACTAAACTGCCTTTGGCAGTATTTGCCATACGGTCGCCTTTGCCGCCTTCGCCGCCCTCGCACTCAGCCAAGTGGGCGTGGCTGTTTGGAAAACTAAAAGCATATTTAATAAACTGCAGCAACAATGAGCGGCATTTGAAACAGACTGCAGCGGCTAAAAAGAGATGGCAAAAAGCGAAGGGTGGCGACACAGAGGGAGATGGAGAGATATTGGAGTAAAAAGGCGCTGGCAAAGCTTATTAAGTATACGCCATGCTGGCCAAATAATCGCAAAAAGTGCGCTCCGGGAATGTGCATTAAAATAATGAGAAATTAAAACGAAGATTATACGACATACAAGAAAAAGTAAAATCAACGAAAATATATAATGAAAAATGCATTTTAAGACATTCTTTGACATCAAATTAGAGCGCCTTGCGATTGGTTAATAAAAGGAATGTTAAATGGTTTCCTCTTAAGCGAAATATATATATTTTTTCATCATCAAAAAATATATTATTATTTGGACAATTTATAAGTATAATTATGCAAATTATGTTTGTGTTTCAAAAAATTTTAAAAAGGAATATAGATTTTATAGTCTCCATTATGTAAAATTCTGTAAAATTACAGAATAATTATGAAAGGTTAATAATCCTGCAAAAGCTTAGAAAAACTGCTAGGCAATAAATTGAATAATTTGTTCAATAACTAAACAGAGAATAAAATATAAAAATGCTATAGAAATCACAGATAAAAAGAAGAAAAGAAAATATTACAGATCTAACATTGTCAAGTGAGATTATCATTTAATAAAAATAACTACCAGCAAAGGCACTAAATACAAGTTTAGCAGATTGTAAAGCCTTTTATTTTTTATGATTTATTTGTAGATGCTATAAATTACTATTCAATTTAAACGATTTTACCAGCTTGACTTGCAAGACTTGAACAACTACAGAATATTAAACTTTTAACTGATTGCATATCGAATGGTTGATTCATTATTCATAAGCTAGTTTGAAACTAAAGCACTTACCATAAATTTGTGAGACATTTTTCCAAGGGAAGCCGTTCTCCGGCTCTCCACTTTGCTGGAAGGCAGAGGAAAAGTCAAAAGGCGTTATTAATAAATACAGAGATAGAGGGGCAGGCGAGGAAACGAGATATATAGAGAGATAGATACTGTGCAGCTGGTTTTCATTTAACTTTTTTAAGCTACTTCACAGTCCTTGGGTTCTACCCTCCCGAGAGAGAGACTTTGCCCATTTGGGCCAACTAACGCCATTAGCTGGCCCATTGAGCGCTTTGTTGGCTTTCAATAAAAATTTCCATTAAAATGACCCGCCGCCCCATGGCTTCCGTTCCCCGCCATCATCTTGTGCCCCTTTTGCCTGGCTTTTCCCCACTATTTTTCCCGCTTACTTTTCCATCCTCCGTCATTTGCTGCTGCATCGCATAAAATGCGTATGCATATTGCCAACTTGCAACGGCTTTGCTACTACTGTTGCGTTTGGTAGCTGGGCAGTAAATTTTAACTACTGCCAGGGAACGGGGCATCCCCTTGGCCCCTCCACGCCTCTGTTAGACAGATAAATGGCGGCTAGTTTTGCGTTTGCATGGCTAATGGAAATTTGCATCCAGTTGGCGGCTTCCACAAAATGCGCTAAGCGTTTTTTTTGCCCCCTCCGATCTCTAATGAAACTTTGCCCAAAGTTGCAGCGGCCGAGAAATGAGCTGCAGCGACTATTGATTGGTTAATGGGAAATACTAGTCTCTGCACATTTAATTAGATAATGGAGGATGATAAAAATGTGAATAAAAACTCCCTTTGATTGTTTAATACCTTTGAATGTAAGTAATATAAAAAAAAGGTTTTTGCTCTTTTAATTGAAGTATTAATTTGTTCTTTTTATAGACTTTTTGTTTGAATGGATTAATGGTAATTAACAAAGTAAAAACAAATATGTTCTGTAGCTTAAAATAATAAAAAAAAAAGAATTACGTATAGTTCAGTTTCTATTTAAAAATTTCGTAGCGTATTCCTTGATCTATCAAGTCAAACCCATAATCCCGAGTTGCGTTTTCGAGTGCTTCGCTCTTGGCGCTCTTTCAGTGCGAAATCCATTCGATATTGACTGTTGTTCTGTGAGTGCGCGCCCGTTTCTCTGTGTGAGTGTATATAAATCTTAATTATGTACAATGCACATTTTCTAATTGACTGCACTCGCACACACACACAGTGCTGTGCAGACAGATAGATAGAGAGCCGTGCGCACTTTGCATGTGGGCTGGGCCTCACCTAGGCAGCTGCATATTACGTATACGTTATGTCAATTATGTAAGAAAAGTTACCGCTTCGAGCGATGCCGTGCGCCAGTTTTTGGGGCCTGCACAGAGAGAAATAAAGGCTTTTTATTATTTTCACAAAGTTTTTATAAGGAATTTTCTGGTTATTTTTATTGTATTTAAAATTATGAATTGGAAAATGAGAATTCTAAAGGGAAGAAGATGTTTTTGATCACTATTAATTCTTTCTAAGAGTCATAATTGCTTTTTATTATTTTAATTAATTTTTTTATATTTATTGTCTTCAAATTACTTATGTAATAGGGTCTCTAGAAATCTTTATAATTATATATTTATTTTTTATCAGTGTTTTTTGCACCGAGAGTGGGTCGCGTAATTTGTTTACCACGCGACCACTATTGGAGCTCGACGCTTCGCAAAATGTCCAACCAACTGTTAAATTTACTATTATACGGGCTATTATCCTGGCCATGGCACTTACTCCTTCGGATGCAGCGGCTTCTGCTGCTGCTCATGCTTCGGCTGCCTTTGCCTTTGGCCCTCTGTCTGGTCTCCATTAATGGGCTTTTGGCCATAGGCAAATTTTTTGGCAGACAGGAGGAGGCAGCAGGGTCTGGCGTAAAGTTTATGCGCACATATGAGCTTTTAATTGCAATTTAATGGCCGGTCATTTATTATCTAGCGGCGACGACGACAACAACAGCAACAGCAACAAAAGGGCAACAGCGACAGCGAACGGAAGGCCACATCTCATTGTCCATGGGCTTGAAAACTTTTCACTCTTTCACTCTTTGGCCTTATGTAAATTTAACATTGTACACACTGTACATGCAGTTCTCCCATTTTTTTTTTAAGGGACCACACTGCGTATGCGTTATGTGCTCTGTTCTATTTTCTTTTTCGTTTCGTCCGCCTAACTGGAAAAGTTACTAATGGTTTGTGTTTCTGTTATTGTTTGCCATTTTCAACCAATTTCGTATATTCTATACTTTTTGTTAAATGAATGGAGTTTGTTTCCTTGCCCCTAAAAAAGAGGAATACATATGTGTGTGTATGTTGTGTGCTAGAAATACATTTTTATTTATTTTTAGGCAAGGCCATCATGCAATTTGTTTTGGTCAGCTTTATTTCATTTTGTTATATTGTGTTGATTTAAAGTAAATTCAATTTTTTGGTTGCACTGGATGTTTGTCAAAATTAAGGTGTCGCTTTGTTGTCAATATTTTATTAAAACTGTATTGTATAAAATATTTTAAATTAATTTGAATACTTAAAAAATATCAAAGGAGTAAATGTGTTTACTTTTAAATATTTAAATTTTATTTAATACATTAAAACTAATATTATAAAATAAAATATATTTATATGCTTAATAAAATATTTTGTTTAAATCTATATAAATTTTACCAAATAAAGCTAGCTTTAATCTGTATCTTTATAGATTTTCCAGACAAAACTAGCTTTAATTTCTGTGCCTATTAAATTTATGTTGTCACTCAAATAAAAACATTGACACATTTCAGGCAAAATTTCTGCATTTCTGCAGCCAAAACAATTTCAGAAATTGATTCCAAATGCGTTCATTTCTGTTTTTTTTTTTGTTGGGGGGAAAGAGAGTAAGGGGTCGGCTGAACAATTTAAATTGGCAGAAACCATAACAATTGACAGTCACATGCCACAGACAAGCCATAACACACTCGCATGCCATCGCATTAGCCAAACTATTTCAATGAGAGAGACAAACTCCAAACTGACCACAGTGGAAAACCAAACAAAACCCCATTGGACGGCCTACGAACAATGTTTAAATATTGAATTTTCGCGTTTAGCAGAGCCAGAAATGATTTATCTACCCCTCTCAATCCCTAGCTTCATTTCGATTCTCCCCCCAAAAAAGGATGAACCTAAAATGAACTTTGTCAATTAATTGCTCTGCAATTTTTCGAATGTCGAATGGAAAATGTTGCCTGGGAAAATTCCAAATAAATGGACACTTGGGGAAAAGGTCTAAGAACGATATCAGATTTTTTAAAGAAATTAAAAATAGAAAATTATAAAAAATGCGAAAATATTTGTATATTTTTTTGGCTAAAATTATTTTCCTGCTATAAATATTTAATCCTTCAGTTGTTGTCATAAAAATAATTATAATTCATTTATAAATCTACTTTTTAGGTTGTCTTAGTCCTATTTTAATTAAAATTTTTTTCTGTTTCTGCCTTTTGAGGGCCGTGTACGATTTCTGTGTGTACGATTGCATTGTCTGTGGACTCGTGTGTGTAAATTAGCAATGTAAATATAGCAATTTAAAATGCCGTACAATAAATATGAATGCAAAAGCGGCGAACAAAAAACAAACGACGATATCAGCGGCAAATAATTGAATTTACCCACAGCCAGCTGGAGTTCTGGGAACGAGGCGGATAAAGGACGAGCAGGGGGACCTTTGTTGGCCAAGGGCAAAACCCGCATTCCACGCACACTCATACACCCAGGCTGGCAGACAGACAGACAGACATATTGTGTGCCTTTGTACGGATCTAATAAACCGAATCATGTATACATATATGCAAAAATAACTTCGGCTCGATGTGTGTCTGTGCGCCGTGTGTGCCCTTGTGGTTGTGTATTTGCATATGTGTGTGTCTGGCTCATCGTCTACACTAAGCTGCAAATTTATATTTGAAATTAAATGAATAATAATATGAAATTTATTTAATATTTTATTTCTTAATATAAATTAAAATAAAAGCAGTTTATAGAGATTAATTGTGGTGAGCTTAAAAAATTCATAAATATTTTTGCACTGAAATTAGGTAATTTCAGTCTGCTAAAATATTATTTAATAAATTTTAAATATATTTTTTATAGATTTATTACATTTCAGATACTTCAAATTAATTTTTCCTTTATATTTTCCCATCTGTTGTCTAGTTTAAAATGCGAATGAGGCTGGTTTTGCTTGATTATGGCGGCCAATACTCATGAAATATTGAAAAGAGCCCGTCACAAGGACTTGGCTGATCTACTAATGGGATGGTGGAGAGGTTGGGTTGCGATTGCAAAATAGGTACATCGTGTCACGCATATCACACACACAGTCACCCACTCGGATTGATGAAATATGCATGAAGTTGACTTTTGTGCCAAGCCAAAATCACAACAGAGCAGCCTCCAACCACCTTAACGAATCTGCATCCCCATCTGCATCCGCCTCCACATTCCGTGCCCACAAAGGTTGCCATTGTTTGATGTTGGGGTTATGTAACTTTAATTGAAATGTAAACTGCAAGCCACACGCGGCTCAAACGATGTAAAGCGATGTTTTAATGTGACAAACAATGCCAGCTATTCCTCCCATTCCCCATGCCTGCCTCGATACAAATATAATTTCCGTGTTTAATTGCGTCAGAAAGTCAGAAATGATTTCCCAAAAAGGTTGCTGCTCGCTTTTTGCAGCCGTGTACTGGCTTTGGGGTCGGGCGATGTGTATTAATTTATTCCAGCGTTTATTGTTGTGTTTTTAGACGGTTATATCATGCATATGAAATGAGCAGGGAAGCCAAGCTTTATGGCCAACTAAAATGTATCCCAAAAATTTGTTGAATGATTGAATGAGCCGGCACAGCCGCATACATATATTTTTCCTTTTTTTTTATCTTTTACCTGATGTATAAATATTTATCGGGTGGGGGAGTGAAATATTATTGGAGAATTGCGCAAATTGTGGCAGCCTTAAAATCTGCTAACAATGAATACCAGATTTGATTACTTTTTGTTCCTATTTTGTGATGGAATGCTTAAAAGTATTATCTGTTGCACATTCTGCGAGCAATTGTGAATAAAAAAAATTTACTAATGGGGGGAAAAAATCTTTTTGACTTTAATTTAAATTAAAGGGGTTCTCTGGATTTATTTAAAATTAGTTTATATATAAATAAAATTGGTATACGTTAAATAATTAAGAAACATATGAAAGATACGAAAATTTGTTACATGTTTATGCAAAAAATTAAAAAATATAAAACTCAACATATAATTTAAACAATATTATTTTCTCTAGCTAGCAGGCAAAGCCATAAAATCTTAATTTTATCACCGGACTTAAAATATCAATGGGTTTCTCTGGAACGTGGCAACCGTAAAATTATTATTATTATTTAGGATAATCTTAAATCAAAAGCCCCATAAAGCAGGCAACATTTTGGATTTTTTTTGTTGCTCTATAAGAATTTATGGTTTTTAAGCTGAGACTGCCATTTGCCATGCAAAGTTTTCCATTTTCTTTATCTATAAATTATCCGGACATGCATCTCATACCCTCCATACCCATCCATCCATCCAGCAACTTATCGTGGCTTATCTTCCTCGACTTGAAAATGTTTTTATAGTCATCGTCTGCTTTGTCGTTGCCGTTGTGTCTGTGTCACGTTAATTACCCAATAATTTTGCACATGACGCGACTTTTTTACAGCGAATTTTTCATAATCATTTTTTTCTGTTACTTTTTTGTGTTACGGAAAACTCCTCCCCAGACATTTTGGCGCTCCCATGGAGGAGCGGCTGGGGGCGTTTCCTTCCTACTAATGACAGCTTCGCCCCATGAAGTTGTTACTTTGTTTAATGTCTAAGGAATTCCTGGGTACTCACATGCAAAAAAGCCAAGTGGGAGGGAGAATAAAATAAGCTGGGAGGGCGGAGGCGAAGGGACTTTCGTTGGCTTTCCATTTTTTGCGTCAATGAGCGGATCAATCAACGTGTCAAATCGTCTTGAAACGATGTGGATGCGCACGTGATATCCGCTGGAAAACCGCTTTAACAAATTACCACAGCAGGCATTTTGGTTAGTTAAATTTTGGGTTCTCTTTTTTCTCAAAGAAAGTCTCGGAGGGAGCAGCCGATATGTGTGCGTTATGTCAGAATTTTCTTTTAGCAATCACGAGCGACTTAAGCGCCGTTGATTGACGTTTGATTGAGAATTACCTTAGCCATTGTGTCAATCAAGGTGTGCTGGCTAAATCGAATTTGTCTTGGCACATATCAAAATATGCCTCAGACCGACAAAATTCAATTGAGGTGTCAGTTGGTAGATTTAATTTGCCTGTCGCCCCTCGTTTTTTTTCGGTGAATTTTCATTCCCTTCCCCGTCTCCTTTTTGGCAAATTTTAAAACGTTAATCGCCGAAGTTTTTGTGTATTTTTTTCGTGTGTTTTCTTTTCGGGGGACATTGATGAATGGGACATGGACAGTGGCTGCCGATGAGGGGGTCTGCGGGCGGGGTCAGATTGGAAAATAAATTGAAAAGTTGCTGCGTTAACGTTATTTTGTACTATTTATATACACACCCGTGCCCGTGCCCGTATCGCCGTATAAATAAAAGAGAAGATGGCGTCTGCCGAGTGTTTGCCAAAGCGTAATTGAACGGATCTGAAAGTGAGTTTAGGTCGGGCTTACAGCTTTAATTGAACTCCGTTGATAGCGTATTTCCGGTAAAGGATATCTGGATTAATTAAGTTTTCTTCAGTTTCCGGAAATCAATAGACATGTCCAGATTTTAATTATTAAATTAAAATATAATTGTACAATTAAAAATGGTTTTTAAAATTTATTTAGGTAGCTTTAAGTTTCAGGTAATTTTTTGGGATTGTAAATAAGTGAAATAATTGAACTAAATTGAAATAAATAGCATTTGAATTCAGTTTATTATAAATGCATTTATTAATATTTATTTAAATCAATTTTTGTGCCAATTTTCTCTAATTAAATAATTTTAAACAAATATTTAGGTATTTTTAAAGCGACTAATTAAGCGCAAGAAAATTAAATACATTAAAAAAATAGCATTTAGAATTAGTTGTACCTCTTAATATTTATTTAAATCGATTATGTGGCAATTAAATCATTTTAAATAATTCTAAGCATTTTTTAAAATGTTTATAAGTGTCAATTATTTTTTATTTATGTAGCTTTAAGCTTCAGGTTATTTTGACGAAGAGTAAAGAATATAATAATTAGAAAGAAAAAGTATTTGGGCTTAGTTTGTTATAAATGCATTTCTTAATATTTATTTATAGCTGATTTGTGCCAATTAAATCTGAAATATACTTTTAAGCACCTATTAAGTGTTTAAAATATATAAATTATTTAAAAATAAGTTTTCTACATGAAACATTTGTTTATTAATTAGATTAAATTATTTTAAGCCCCTACTTAAATGACTAAAATGTCACTAGAAATTTCTCTGACACCTCCAAAGTTTGCCGGAGACTTCTTATAAATAGCCCTGCCCCTTACTTCCGATATTTTATTTTTTTTTTCTCACTCTTCCATCTTCAGTATTATTTCCCAACGCACATTATGCGAAAAACAATGAAATTAACGAACCAAACACGAATAAGAAAATCGCGATGCGAAACTCACTCTCTCTCTCTCACTCAGTCCCTAAAGAAAGACAAAGATATAGCCAGTCCGATAGGAGGATACCAAGTGCAGCGGGCGGGCTGGGAGGTTGAAAAGCAGGCGCCGCACAAAGCAAAAAAATGCTCAAAAAAGCGTAAAATCAAAGCGCCCCTGCAAAACGCGCACAGATGGTTCCATAATTAAATAAGCATCGACTTGCTGTAACTCGGGTCCAGGAGGTTGGCTGAAGGGGCGGGCAGCTGCTGAAATGGCGGCAATACCGACACCAGTTTTGAAGTCATCCTGCTTGCGGGTCTAATGCTCCAGCTACTCCCTATTTAGCACTGAAGAAAAATATGTTAAA
Organism: Drosophila tani; assembly: GCA_008042535.1. NCBI lineage: Eukaryota > Metazoa > Arthropoda > Insecta > Diptera > Drosophilidae > Drosophila > Drosophila tani. The sequence continues at coordinate 11,173 of VNJO01005751.1, read as the reverse complement.
TATGGAATTCAGATTCATTAATTAAGTATTTAAATATTTATTTAACTCATTTAAAAGCTTTACTGTTCTATATTTATAAACATATATTAAATTTATTTTAGTATTCAAATAAATTATTCCTGATCTAATTTTATACTTGCGAAATATATAAATAAAACTGCTTCAAAAGCAAAACAAATTATTTTTAGAGAGCGTTAATCCGAAAACTGTTTTAAATGAAAGTAAATATATGTTATTAAAAGCTTCTTAATAAATTCAATAATATTTAAAGGTTAGAACCCATTATTTTCAGTGCTCCGTTCCAGGTTGTTCCTCCTACTCTCTCCTGCCAAACCTTCTCTGCTGGTCTCACATTTCTTTCTCTTTCCCTCCGACACTCACTCATTTTGCCATTTTACCTAATTGGTAATTTTTACTCCTCCTCCCCGGCGCTGAGCAGATATCCCTGCTTTGGCTTCAGCTCCTTCAGAGCCGTCCGTCCGCAATTGATTTCGGTTAGTGTGCGAGTCGGCAAGGACGATTGACAAGTTGCCTGGAGGACCCTCGAGCGCGACACTTCAGGTATGTCCTGGCTGCTTTTCACGTGCTCTTTAGCCTATTTCCCGTTTCCTGCACCGAATCCGAGACCGAGTCCGAGTGGCTTCGCTGCTGTTGTTGGCATTCGTTAGCGAAAGGGGGAGGAGGCGGCGGAGGACCAAGACCAAAGGACCTTTTTTGGGGCTGCGGCATGCGCATGCTAATAAGTAAATCCAGCGATCCAATCCGGAGAATAAATATTTGACAAACGTACGCAGGGGCGGAAAACTTGGAATGTAAGTATAATAAATGCGATTTTGAATTTGAGTCTCCTCGCTGGCGTTTTTTGGGGGTGGTCCTGGTCCTGGACTCGCCGCTACGTGCCACTTGTTTTAAAATTCAGCGTCAAAATCGTTTTATTTGCCAATATTTCATTGTGCGCCAGAGTCCTTCGTTCTTCTTCGTCCTGGCTGTCCTGTCGCTCAGTTTATTAATGGTGTTGGTTTTCGGATTATTTAACGGTGTATTATTTTATTATTTATTTTTGCATTAATTTTTGATGCCCTCTCGGAATTACTTTGGCCCATCATCATCATCATCCGCAAAATCCCACAAACCTCTCTAATGGGTTAAGCCAGGGCTATCCCTCTTCGGGCCTGGGTCTGTTAACCCTTCAATTATATCCATTATAGGTCTGGAGTTTTGCCTCGATTTTCGGTTTGATTTCTCTCTTATTCGGCGGACAGCTGTCCGGTAATTATTTATGCATTTCCACGGCTTGGAATCGTAATCGGAATGGGTTAAATCGGTTTTGGATAGGCCGCTATTTTCGTGACAGCCTGTGTCGGACTTTTTTAATTGTGTCTCTGGGTTGTTCGCAAAAAATGTGGCCACTCTATTAGCTATTCGGCTGAATCAATAAGTGGAATAATTGGTTAGGTCGAAGCCCTTCAAATAATACGAGTTTTTCACATGTTTGCATAGAGGTGAAGGGAATTTTCATGCATTTTTGATGAGTTAAATTAAAGCCCCGCTGTAATTTTAAAATATTCTGTAGAAAGCTTTTTATAATTGCATTATTCTTCCGGAGTAACCCTCCTCCTGCTCCTCCTTCTGTTCGATTGCCTCAAGTTCAGTGCCAAGTGGCAGGCGCCAAGTGGCGGGGTGGCAGTTTGTCAAAGTGCTCGCTCATTAGCGGGGCCAATGTCAAAGGCTACGTGTCGCAGACACACACACTTATAGCTCCGGGATTCCCCCAGTCCTCCTCAATACCTCCAGCACGTCACAGAATTTTTATTTAGTCCTCTTGGGCGGCTGGCAAAAATTTACAGGTGCCGCCGTCTTCGCCGCCATCGCTCTATCTATGCAGCTTCTGTTTGCCAACTGTCTGTCCCCTTCCGTCGAATGAAAAAGTATACCGAAAAAAATATTAAAAAATGAGCTGCCATATTTTTTTTACGTCCTGCACTTGCCTTCTTCATGGTGCTGTCATCTTATCATTTTTCTCACAGACAGCACACCAAATTTCTCCCCAGAATCTTCTGCCATGTAGGGGTTAAAAATATTTTTTTGGAACCAAGTTCAAAGGCAAAACGCAAATTGGCTTGGTGCAAATTACGACATGTGAGCGGTGAAAAAATGAGGGGAAAAATCTAAGGGTGATGTAAGGGTGATGCCATGTCGGTTCGCATATGTCTGCCAATTTAGAAACACTTTTTTGCCAAATTTGATTAAAATGTTCCCCAGGTTCTTGGTTTTATTTTTCTTCTTTTTCTCAAGGAATAAAAATTTATTTCTAATTTGTGCAAACTTTTGCACGGATTGCAAAAATTACAAAAAAGTGATGTGAGTTGAGGAAAAATTTGTTTTGGCTGGCAGGTTTTTCATATACTCTTAGGGTTACTTGAGGTTGCTGCTGAGATTTTTGGTAAATAATTTAATAAGATTTAAGGAAAGGAAGCCTTAAAAATTAGTTTCTATAAATTTAACTCTGAAGAAAATATAGCAGAGGGGAGTTTGGCTTGAAGACTAATTAATTGATATTTTATATAAATATATTGACATGTAAAAATACATTTAATTACTTAAAAGTTAAGTAGACATTGCCGTACAAAAATACCTCTTCCTCTTGTTACCAAATCTCTAGGGAAACCTGCATACCCACTCTAGAAAAAATGTCCTGAAGCACCTATAAAAATATATTATTTGCTGCCAACTTAATTTGTCACAAAACGCAGAAGTCATCGCCAGAAAAAGAACCAGAGTCAGAGTCAGAGACTGAGAGCCAGCCAAGCCGTGCAGGGAAGGAAAACAATTCATGCTAAATAAATTGCACAACAAAAGCCAGCTAGCAATATAAAATGAAAATATTTCGCAACGCAAATACGTATGCAAAATATATAGCTTCTTCGGTTCCAGAGCTCCAGCTCCAGCTCTCCAGCTCGGGCTCTTGGCCGTAAGTTGGCTGGTTCTTGGCCCGGCTCAGTTTGCCACTTAAACTCCGCTGCACGACTTCTTCGCTTGGAGAAGGAGCGGAAGAAGTTGGCATTTTACTTTTCTACTTTGTGGCTTACTTTGCCTTTTAGCTTTTAGCCATTTGGTTGACTGTTTCCCATTTTTTTTTGTTGCTTCTCCCACGTTTTTAATAAAAATGTGTATACAAAAAAAACATAATAAAAATATAAAGACCGGGGGTATAGTTATAAATTTGCTGCAAGGGCGCAGTCAAAGCGCCTTGAATGTGGTGGGATCAAGGGGTAGGGAGGAGGAAGTTATAGGGTCCTATGGTGGGCGGGATCTGCACGCAACTTAACCATAAACAAGTTGTCTAGACTGTGGGAATGTTGAATGCTCTTTCGCCACCTCTTCTTGGTCGTTTTCTTGGCTGGCTACAAAAAAGCGGCAACTTTTTGAGCCAAACATAATAAACATAATTCAAAATTATGTCCAGGTAGTTGGGGTTAAAAAGGATATGCTTCCTCTGTTTTTTTACTTTTTATTATCCCGACTCTGGCAAGGATAGACAACTTTTGTAATGTATTTTTGATTGAGATCTTGTGCTCTCCAGACTGGTAAACTAAGTTAAAGGACTTTTAATTGCTGAACAAATTAGAAAGTAATTAGTAGGGGAAATTTGTGAATTTTTGATGTGATTCAATTGCGTGATTACAAGGAGAGAAAATTTTGTAACATGATAGAAAATTTCTAGAAATTGTACTGGAACATATTTTAAAAAGTTTTTATTGGAAAATTCATGTAATATATTAGATTTAAATTTTTTATTCAAAACTTCTGTTGACTTATGTTGCAATATTTTGCAAATTAAGTTACCATGGCAATCACAAAATCCAGCAACCCCTCAAAACATATTCCCAATTTTTCCCTGTACTTCAAACAAACCTCAATCATAATTTGGGGTTGAAAGAATATGCCCAAGAAATCCGATCCATAATTATGTATGAAATTCCAATCAAATTTCATCCCAAGAATATGAAAACCATTCAATTTGTGCAACATTTCCGACTCCGAAAAAGAAGGAAACAAAGAAAATTATTCAATTTGTAACTTCATTCCTTGGGAGCGCCTTGACAAGCCACAAAACAAAATGTGGGCACAAGAAAAGCAAATAAAAACACACACATGAGGGAAAACTTTAAATTAGCTGATTAACTAAGTAGTAAAACAAAACCATAAGCCAGAGGCAGAGCACGAGAGTTGGAGCAACTGAGGCAAAAGATTGTCATGTCCAATGTCTACATAGGATTTGTGTCTGCCAGGATAAAATGGGAGGAAATGGAAAAGGGCGGGGATAGGGAGGTCCTTTTTGGGGGAATCGCAGGAGCAACAGGAACAACGGACGGAGGCAATCACAAAATACCGAAAATAATATTTTCTCTACTTTTAATACCGTTGGTGGTGGTCGAGAGAGGGAGGGTATATTTATTATCATTGTAGGGTTTCTTGGAGGAAGAATTGTAATGATAATTTTATAGGAATTTTTAAAAAGATAAATATGTAAGAATATATTTTATTTAATTATTTTTATATAAAAAATAATAAACATTTTTAATTTTTATTAGGGGAGTATTTTCTTTTACTATTTCAACGAAAACTTGTTTGATGTACATACTTACTGAGTTAGGAAAACTTAGTCAAATATTATTTAAAATAGTTCTGACACTCAAATAGCTGTTCAAATATATCAATCCTCAATTTGTCGCCACAATTTAATATTAAAATACTAGACTTCCCAACGATCGAAAGTACCAGGTATCCCATAGTCGGGGACCTTCGATTATAGCCATTCTATCATGTTGCTTTTGTTTCAGTTGCGCTTCGCTGCAGAAAATGAGAAAAAAATCGGGGGCTAGCAAACGAAACACAGCCGGGGCTAAAAAAATCAACACAACCAGCGCCAAAATCAAGCCAACAGAAATTTTTGGGGCACTGGCAAGGGAGATTTTTGGGGGGGAAGTTAGGAACTGCAGCGAAATGAAAAACGTATTTTATCTTTCCACTGGCGAGAGGCGAGCGCGAAAAGCGAACCAAAGCTCAGGAGCAACATGATAAAAGAGCACACCATTTATCAAAAAAGCAACAAAACCAACACACAACCAACTCGCGTATATATCTGTATATCCAAAAAATATATAGCACCGAGACGCAACCGAGAAGAATATATGGCGCACAGTGGGCCCGGAAATCGACCCCGTTGAAAAATGAGACTCTTAGGCCGGCGATTCAGCTGTATTTCAGCAAATGTTGACTGTACCTGGCGTACAGTTACGACTCCTTTTGCTAATTTTCTTCCGAGTGCAACCCTGCAGCCGCCAGGGTTGTCTTGCTAATTGGCTCGTTCATTTTTTGCTTGATTTTTCGCTACGACCACTGTGGCTACTCTGGCTGAGCGGCTGTTGGCTGTCGTTGCCCTTTAGTTTTGACTTTTATGTTTTCGCCGCTAACACATATAAAAATGTGCACAGTCACGCACACAAATATACAAGCAGACATATATGTACATGAGTGAATATGGGGAGAGTGTTAGGGGAATACCCTTTTTCCTTTTTGGTATCTTTATAGGACTTAAAATCATTCTTATACTATGAAAACTTTTAATAATTTACAAAAAAAAAATTCTGGTGCAGTTTTAATTGAAAAATTACCATTTAGTTAAGAATTTAAATTAAATTTGGTTCATTATTTTTTACTAAATAATTAAGAAATATTTTCTAGACATTGTTATATATTTATTTCTTTAAGAAAGGACATCCATTGTTTCTTTTATTCCAGTTCCTTCTCAGTTAACTCTTCTTTCTTGTAACATGTTTTTTTTTTTTATTATTATTTGGCTTCCTGTCGAGCCAAAAATATTTTGTACGCCAACAAAAATAACAGTAAATGTGGCTTACTAACATTTTCGCTGCTAAGAAATAAGAACGCACACCGTGATTGTGGTGGTATGGCGGTATGGGCGGAATGGGATATGTTGTAAAATAAAGCCAAATATGAAATGAATGAATTTTTGTTACCCACTGACACGATTTATTTACGAGTGTCCCGCCATTGTGTGTGACCCCACCCACCTCCATCTCTCCCTCCATTCCCTAACCCCAATTTTCGCCCAAAAAACAAGAAGAAGCAAAAAAATAACAACAATAAGCTCTGAAAAGAACAACAATTTTTATTATCGTATGCTGGCTGGATGGCCGCACTGTGTACATCATTATACAACAATTGAAATGTTGTTTGGCGTCGCGTTGGCGGTAACGAACAGATGAGATGAGAGTTAACAGGCGAGGTCAAAATGGTAGATAAAGGGGTTTCGGGAATTAAAGAAAAATATATATATATTTAATAAATCGAAGAGTACATTTATTTAACAAATTAAAAGAGAGTTGAGATCCAAAGGAAAAGTAACAAAGAAAAGGCTTCAAAGCCATGTTGAAATATGCTCTATTATTTATTCAAGAAAGGAAACTAAATGCCTATGAAAATAATTTCTTAAATGTTTAGGAAGAAAATAGAGTAAATAATTTAAATGATAATATTAAAGAATTATAAAATAATGTTTAAGTGAGCTTACACTCTAAAGGACGAATCTCTTTATGAACTAACTAAATTGATTAATAATGTTCTTTTTTTTTTCATTTATGCTTAGGTGTATGTTATGTTATGAACCCCTTCAATGCATAGCTATTTTTTAAGATCTAATAAAATTGTTCCACATTTTTGGGAATATGTTAGGTTATGCCTATAAAATAATATATAACTTAATTTAAGTTACTTTGATTTTTGCGCCAAAATAAGACTTATAAAACTATTGCTTTGATCGCAGCTGTAAAAGTGTGTATGTTAGATGGGTTTAGTTTAGCTTGGAGATGGGGTTTGCGCTGGCGGTCCACATCCTCGTCCTCGTCCTCGTCCTCGGACTTTGGCGACGCTGTTGAAGCGAGGGAGAGAGGGAGCCAAAGGGAGCGAACCAAAGGGCGGCCAGACTGGAAAATCACTGCCAACTTTCCGGCAATTGCTAAGACGAGTGGAGGGGACCTTGGCACCAAAACAAAATAAAATACAGGCCGATTTTTTTCAATTACCAGACATAATATATGGGTCCTATATGCTGTCATGACCTTTGTGCGAAATTAGATGCCTTTTTCAGGAGGGGTGGGGCCTGGAACGAGATGAAGTACCGAGCGTAAGGTGATACATATCTGAAATTTATGTTGCCATGTCTCCTAATATGATTTGGAATTCTTTTCTCTTTGGTTGGCGAGCCAAGCTATCTCGGCAATTGTCATCAATTTGTGAGCCTCGAAAATTGGGGTCAATAAATGTATTTACATGCAGAGAATAACAAAGAAATTAGATGCCTTTGTTTGTTGTTTAATTATATTGGTTCGTAAATAATGGATGTTAATGTGTTTTTGTTGGGTTAGAATAACAATGAAATGGTTTATTTATATTTAATTATATTTTGTACTGATAAAGTCAACTAGAATATATTTCCCATCACTTGATTTATGTGGAAAAGAGCTTAAATTCTGAGTTTAAAGAGTAAATAATTGGCCATTGGGATATTTGATATTTGATTTGACTTTTAATAAATTGATTGATATTTGTTATAAATAAATAAATATTTTGAGCACTCCTAATTGAAATTATTTAATTAATTAGTTTATTAGCTAGAAAAACTAGCTCATTTTCAGTTAATTTATTAATTACTTGTAATAAACTTGTATACTAACAAATTTTAGCACCTTAACGTTATCATCGGTATCTTGTTTAATCAACTCCTTATCTTAAAACTTAGTTCCCAAGGCTCATACAAAGGCAACCCTTTTTCAAGCCCATCAAGATGCCAAAGCTCGATTATTTTATTTTTGAGGGACCCGAGGACCGAGGCCGTGTGCTGTCTGTCTTTCATTTAAATTCATACAGAATGCGAAATATGAAAAGTTAATTTAAGTTTCACTTACAAATGGAAATGAAACAAAATGAAATGAAATCCATCTGTGCCTGGGCCCCCGCACAGCAGGAAAGTTGCCCAAAAACCAGCAGCCAGCAAAAAAGGCCAGCAAACATCATCCGCTGTCTGGGATCCCCGGACTCTAACTGTGGATCCGTGGACGGCGCTGAAAAGGGTTGCTCTTTGCTAATAGATTTCGCATAAATTTATGCGCCCCTTTTTCTGAAATATGAGCGCCACGACGAGGAGTTCACGACATTTGTTTAGACAGCTGAAAGGGGGAGGAATGGAGAATGGGGGGATTCCCAGATGAGTGGGAAATGTTTTGCTCTCTATTTGCACAAAATTAAACGCATTGCCAACTGCGAGCCAACAATTATCCCTTGTACAAATTCATTTGCCGCACTATTGTCTCTTGCAATTAACAACAACGGAACGACGACGATTTTTGATAAATGCTCACAGATAAGCCAAAATGAGGAGCGCCTGCTGCCATTTTTGAAGTCTGTCGTAACTTTTGGTGGCTGGTAGCTGGTAGCTGGTAACAGGATTCTCTGGTAGCTTTACGGCTTTCTCGCATAATTGCTCTGTCATTGTCGAGTTGGTTCCGAAGACGCCAGCGTCAGAGCCAAGGAAGCCGGCAAATGAGAGAATCCTTATTCCGGGGGAAAGGGGCTAAAAGCCGAAATGCGAATTTAGTTATAAAAAGAAAATTGCGCTGGCAAATTAGTTGCCATTTAAGAAAGCATCGAGCCAACGTTGTCGTGGCAGCAACCATAAACCGAAGGAGTAAAATAAGGGTAATCACAGTCTCTAACAAGAGTAGACTTTGCAGCTACTCTACAGCATATTTTCAGGATAATTTAATTAGGAATTGATTAAGATTACTTAGGAAACCAGAACTTTTCATATAATTTTCTAATAATTTCACATTATCAACCAACTTCTTAAGGAAAGTTATCTGACAAATCCTAATTGTAATTTCCAGGCTTCCTTTTCGTTTCAGGACTCAGGTATACCCTCACCCGAGTGTCCACTTAGTTAATACCATAAAAACTGCACTCGAGACAGACGGAATTTTCCTTTCTTGCCTTCTGGCTTCTGTCCTTGGCAACAATGTGATAAAACCATAAAATTTTTGATTTGACAAAATGCATGTTTGAGAGCACGCGGAAATCTCAACTCGCAACTCATCTCCGCGTGGAGAAGAGAGATGATAGAGGGGCAGAGAGAGAGATCATGGATGGAAAGCCCTACCTGAGTTCTCCACTCTTTTTTTCGAGTTGTTAACAAAGTTTGTCGCTTGGCAGAGAAAAAGGCGAGAGGGGAGACTGGAAAACGGGAGAAAAATTTAGCAGTTAATGCGACAAAAGGGATTTACGTAGACAAAGTTGGGCCGCATTGCAGTCATCGCTGGCTTCACTCGGTCCTTGGGTATATTAGCTCACAGAAAAGTGCACATGATGAGTGGGAAAAGTAGAAGGGACAGCGGGAGAAACGGGGGCGAAAAGCTGACGGGGAAGCCCCTTGAAGCATAATAAAGAAAGCGCACGCACATCACGCCGTCAGCATTGGCGCACTTCAAGGCCTCCAGCCTTCTTCACTCTGCTGCGTTGCAAGGAAGAAGGACCCAGGATGAGCACATAGGCTTCAAGGTGCAGATAATGCACAGATAGAAAAGAGGTATCAAGTTTTGGAATTTTCTAAATTAAAGTGACGATTTAAAATGAGGGTTAACGCGAGGGTGGTAAAGTTTTTATTCGATCTTTTAATATAAAATATGTCATAAAATCAAATGTATTATATATCGATATTTTTCGATATACATTTCACTCGTAATTCTTTATTCGTATGGCCTTAAATAATACAAATCTTTATAATAAAATCTAACTTCTGAAGCCACACTATTCGGTATTAAAAAAAATATTACAAAATTTCGAATTCATTTTCCATTTAATTTTTCTTTTAATTAATCCCATTAATATTTTATATTTCTGTCCTATTATTTCCTATGCAATTTTTCTCTCACTATAGTTTTTCTCCCTTGCTGGCTTTGGTGTTTTCCCCGCCCTCTCATTTGCAGTTTGTGGTTTGCGGCAACATTTCACAAAAGGCGGCCATTGTGTTGCTTTAATGAAATGAATTGCTCCGGGTTGCGGCACAAGGGGATCTTGAAGCGTTGAGAGATGGTACTCCGTGCCCGTGTCATGTAAAATTTAAAGCCACTGAAAGATGCAGCAAAAACCACACGAAAGACTCCTGGGCCCGCAAAGTACACATGACCCACAATCAATCAATGGAGACAATGGCGGAACAGTTGAGCAAAGACTCTCAAGGTTTCGGGGTTTCTGGAGAGCAAGCCAAAACCTTTGCAACTTTCTGTGGCTTTCCCCAACGAGATTGAGTTAAGATCAATGCAGACAGAAAAAAGATTTGGCTAAATACTTAAAGATATGTCTAAAAAAATTAATGAGAAAGTTGGATAACAAGGCAAGTAATTGATAGAAATATTATTACTGCAAGCCTTTTGGGTATTTTAAACTTATTTTTAAATCTTGTTTAGGAAAGAGTCTATATTTTTATTCAAAATTTTTATTAACAAGATTTTAGTATGAAATATTAATTATTTAATATTATTTCAACGTTAATGTGTATTTGCATTTATAAGTACGAACCTCATGGATTTTTAACTTCATTATAGAAGATAAAATATTGAGAAATTTCAAAGAAGGGAGGTCTCTTCTTTTCAGTATATATATTTAATTTTTTTCCCATAATTCTCTGCTAATAGCCACTTAAAACTTTACTTTTTGATCATTAAAACACTCATTTTCTTGGTGCACAAACCGTCTTAGACTATTCGGAGAACAACTCATATGCGTATTCGTTTCTGTTTTTGGCAACTTCTCCCATTCACAGTCGAAACAAAAGCCACAAAATAATGTGCCATGAAATAGAAATTGTTTGCCACCAAAGCTGGAACTTGGGTTACATCTCCTTATTCTCACAACCCCGCCACCGAGAAACGTCCTCCACTTTTCCTTTATATATTTGCGAATTTTCTGCAGCGTAACTTTTGGAGAAGTCTTCGCCTCCCTCTTCGGCCTGTCACTCTCACTTTGGACTTGACTTTGGTAGAATTTTTCAATTACACTACATTCAACTGTGCGGGCGCCGCTTCGAAGCGTGACT
>VNJO01005749.1:0-42776 GCA_008042535.1 Drosophila tani | reverse complement strand
CAGTGGCCAGCAAGGGGTTAAGGGGTACGTGTGTGTGCTGGTGTGTAACCAACAATTCATTTCAACGATTGACATTTAACCAACAAGTCAATTGTGTATTATTTTTGGGAATTAATAATGCGTTTGACAACGTTTATTTGTTTGCCTCTAATTCAATTTGCCACAAAAATAACACACAAAAATAGCTGCAAAATTAATTTCGTTGCCGTTTCTGTTGCCGTTCTGTTTTAGCCATCGGCCCAGTTGGCATTTGGCATCTCTCATCTCTCATTCGGCTTATTTACACTGACGGACAAATGAATTACACAATTTGTGAGTTGTGGGCGTTGTTGCAATTGTTGGAATTCTGGAAAATCAACTGTGTGCAGCTTATTTAATGTTTAATTGACTCTGTTAAGGCTAAGACCATAATTAAATGAATATTTATGCAAATGCATATGCATTTGAGAGCGCTTTCCATGAATTATTAACAGAACCTCCTCCTCTTTCTCCTCGGATTTTCTTTACACCTTCACCACCACTCCCTTTTAAGTCCGAAAACGTGCTGCGAGTTCTCGTTTCTCGGTGTGTGGGATTTGTTATTCGTGAAAGACAATTTACAAGGTGATAATTTTTCCACAGCAGCGCTAAAACAACACCGAGGATCGTTGGAAAAATAAACAGAGGCAGCAGCGGCATCGGCGGGGCACTGATCTGCTGCAACAGCTGCCGTGGCAGCCAAAACAAATAACTTTGATCTGACATTTCCACCATCTCAGCTGTGCGTGTCAGCAAATTAATCAATTGCGATCGCTGCTTCGTGTTTATGTTTATGTTTTTCCCGGCCCTAAGTGACGCGATCCCATTTCGATTTCCAATTTCCTCCCCAGTGGTAGGTAATCCCCTAAAAAGATCTTTCCTCTGTTGTATGCCCCTCTGGGGGAATGTTGTGCGTGTTGACATTTAATTGTCGGCCCAGAGCCGCGATGTCAAAATAAATAGATGAAAATTAAACGAACCTATTGGTGGGCCGGCCTCCTCCGTCGTCTCTCGCTGTGTTTTTATAGTATTTTATATATTGGTGGGCAGAAGATGGGGCGGTTGAGATATTTTGGGAAACACGCACTATTCGAAACAGAACAGAGACAATTAATGCCAAAGCGTTTTTAGCGCTGAAATTGAAATTTTATTGCTGTTCAAGGTGGCGGGGGGTTAATAATTGAGGGCTGGAGACGACCGCCCAAAGCAATTTATGGGTTTGACAACAGTTTTAGTTCGGAATCGCTGAAAGTTCTTTATTACAATGCGTTCCGATCAAAGAATGGGATCTTTGAGAAATTTTTGGCTTCATAGGGATTACATATTCGAAATATTAGACAGTCGAGTAAAGGCATTTCACAGTTAAGCAACTGAAAAAGGCTTTTGTAAAGAAGTCTTTGAAATCTATGAGATTGTATGGTCGAAAACCATTTCTTTTTAACTTATAAACTCTTAAATAACTGCTATTAAGACTTCTTTATCTCCACATCCGCTATATACAGAAAGCAGAATAGTTTTCCTATATTCTCAGGCTTTAAAAATAACTGTTTTCAATAGAAATTAGACTTAAAATTCAGAAAACTATTTGAAGAAACCTGTTGTTTTCAGGAAATAGGCAAAACAAGAGGATTTAAAACATAACAACCAAAATATCCCGATTGTTTCCGAGGATCAATGATCCATCTTCCTTTTAAGCACTGTAAATGGATCCTCTGTGCGAAACCGGATACAAATCCCATTATGAGAGAGCTACTTTTTTGGAAGGACTTTACCAACGACTCACCACAAATCGGTATCGGAGCATGGATGCTGGGTAATCCTCTTGGTAGCCATTCCATCATTTATTATGGGCTATAATCGCTCTCTCTCACACACTCCCACGCTCTGCTTCTCCCGCTGCTCCTTCGCTCAGCGAGTGTGGGTCCTGTGTGCGGATTTCTCGGTGCTCGGCTGCACTACGCGTAATCCCGGCTCCTGGATCTGCTGTGAACCCGGATCCTTATGGCGCCCCCACTTGTGTTTCGATTTCTGTGTTTTTTTCTGCGTTTCTCCACTCTCCCTTCTTCGCTTCTTTTCACTCTGCGACGCGGGACAACAAATTGAGTTAATCCAAGGAAACGGAATAATAAAACAGGGGCTGCGATGGGGGCAGGGGGCGGTCCTATAAACGTTGCCTCGTCTTGCGTGCAAAAGGTTGAGATTTACGCGAGAAAGGCATTAATGAAAAGGAGCAGGAAGCCGAACGAGGAGTATAAGGAACTTGGCTCGAGCCAAGGATGCAAGCGGAAGTTGTTTTCTCTACACGTTCTTCTCTCCACTCGCCACTCTCCGCACTCCACACTCCACACTCCACACTCTACTACACTGTGCACTCTGCACTCTCCTGCTCTTCCGCTGACTGCACTCCACTTCACTTCCTTCCTTCTTTCTTCTTTTCTTTTTCTTTTGTTGCACTGCACCGAAAATTTGTGAGCTTCGCCTTCGCTTGTTTTTGTTATTTCTTTCGTATTCTTAATTTAATATTTACTTTGCACTTTGTTTAACTTTTACTCGGGCGCTTTTCTTTTCATTTTACTTTTCCAATTTAAATTCCACGCCAGAAACTTTTTCCTTTGCTTTTTGTGGGGTGGCAGGCAAAACTTTTGCCGCTTTTCGTTTTATTTCGGGTTCAGAGGGGTTAACGCAACTTGCTACTTGCTACTTGCGCCTTGGCACTTGGTGCTTGCCAGTTGCACTGATACCAGAAATTCAAATGAGCCCGAGGGTTAAATTGTCGAATTCTGCGGGCGCCCACACGATTCTCACGCCTCAAGTGGTGGCCATAATTACTGTAATCGTAGTCGTAATCGTAATCGCAACTGTAATTGTAATTCAATTCGCTCGGCCGCCTCTTCACTCACTCACAATCAGCACTCGACACTCAGCCTCAGCTCACACGACGCGACACTACACACACTCACACTCAGCAACTGGAGCCAACACAACAGTCCAAAGCACGAGACTCGAACAGCACGCGCTTTAATTGGCAACCGTTAATCGCGCTATCCAAAAAGTGTGCGAATCGGTCAACACTGACAGACGGAGGGCAGAGCAGCAAGAAGCCAAGCCAGCAAACCGAAAAACCAAAAACCGAAGACACGGCACTGGCGACGTTTGCGAAAGGACTAAACGGCGAACGGCCGCTCGACTCCGAAATGGGTAAGACGACGGACGTCTCACACACTCAAACGCAGTCGCCACCGCACTCACACTCGCACCGCCCGCCAGCGCTCAGAGAGGCCAAGAGAGCGACGGCGAGAGAGTGTGCACTGGGATAAACTATGGTAAACGATGGGCTGGATGGAATTTTTTTTCCAAGTATTAAGTACTGGAGGTTCATTCTGGAGGTACCAGAAGGGACAGTGGGCTTTACAATGCAAATCTGAAGTTATAAAAGTATTTTTCATAAAATTGTTCTTCATATTTTAAGAAATGTTCCGCTAGTTTTCTTGAAATAAAAACATTTTTCTCAATATTTATAATATAAAATTACTTTCTATATTTTCAAAGCTAGTTCCGTTTTTTCAAGTGTCCGCCCGCTGCTTAGAAATGTTGAGTGAGCACGGCGTCGGCGTGTGACAGCCGGAGAGAGCCTGAGTGTGAGAGAGCAGACGAGAGGCAGAGAGCAAGAGCAACGTACTGGCTGGAGTGCTGAGTGTGGAGCAATTTCAATTCGTGTGCACTCTGAACTGCTCCACTAGGCCCCGTCTCCGCTCACCCCGCTGCACTTTTTTGGGGTGGAATTGATATAGTCTTGGTGCAGTCGCAAGGCTGGGAACAAGGAGGAGAGAGTGGGCGAGCTCAGAAGTGGGCAGGAGCGAAGAGAGAGCAGAGAGCCGATTGCCTGGTGAAGACGCAAAATGGTGGCCACCGCAACAACAACAGCGACAACATCGTTGGGGTCTGTCTCTTGTTGTTGCCGCCGTTGGCAGCAGCAGCAGCAGCTAAAGCGACAACAGCAAATACAACAAGTGAGCGCTGTAAACAAAACCTGCGGTTCATGTGTTCAACACCTTGGCAGCGCTGCAGCAGCGCAGCCGCTGGCCAACAGGGGCAGGCAGCAAGTCCAGTTATTTGCTGCTGCTGCTAACGGAAATATTGTTGCATACCTTTCAGGGCGGCAGCGATGAGAGCTTAAGTTGAGTTAATTATTGCGAAACACAAACAAACACGTCTCGGCATAAAAGTCGAATGTGGGATGCGAAGTGCAAAGCCGCAGAGCGGTGCGGCATCTAATTGGTGGTGCAGCCAGGTGGGGGCACTTGCGCTAAGGGATGAGAGGTTGCTCGGAACGAATGGGTTAAGCGGGGCGAGAGATTATATTTTGATTGTCGGAGAGTGTGTTAATCCGTAGTTGGTTTATGGCGAAACGGGAATTGAGCTAGGGATTTGGATTGGATTAAGGTGCAGGCATTACCAAATTAGGGAGATTTCTTGAAAAAATACCCTAAGGATTCACCTAATACTTCGATAAGTCGATTAACCGCTTTTACAAATAATGGATTAGAAAGACTTAATCGAATTTCGAATCTTTTTTTAAAATAAGTAACTTTGTTATTATTTTATTATTTATTATATGAGTAACATAATATATTATATTAGTAACATGATATTTTCTTAAAGGTCTTGATCTTTTCAATCTAACAGAAATATATCACAGAGAAAACAGTTTTTCACTGCCACAACATCTTAAATATTTTCAGTTTCTTATCATTAAATATTTGAAAAATATATTATCGAATCCAAATACTTCCGGCTATAAAAATCCCACGGATATAATACCACAAGTACTTCTTCCCAGTGTACTGCTCAATTAATAGAACCCTTCCCTAATTCCAAAACCAAATCGTAATTGAGGATCACCGTAAGCGGGTCGCCGCACCGAGAACCCTAAACCGAATTGATTGCAAATAAATTGAGCATAAATTTGGGTTCAGGGGTGGGAAAAGGTCTCCGATCTGCGATCCTCCACTCCCGGAAAAAATATATTACCTAACCTCAAACGCAGAAAAGACATACACGAAAAGCAACTCTGGCACTCACACACTCTTCTGGCATGTTGAAATGCAGAGTGTTCATGAGTTTAAGGGCGTGTGTGTGTGTGAGTGAGTTTGAGTGCCGGAACAAAGGCAACCTTCATGATATCCTCGGATGAGCATTTGGCTGGTATGCAACTTCATTCTCAGTCGCTGTTGCCTCTCTGCTCCAGCTTCTTCTTCGCTCCTGCTGTTGTTGTTGCTGTTATTTCAGGCTCTGTTTATGTACACACACACATACTGGCACACGGAGCACCGATTACGATAACGACGTCGCTCAGGCGGCGGCAGCGCAGCGGGCGGCAACGTCGACAGCGGAACAACTGTGTGAGCACATTGGCACATTTAACAATGGCTTATATGTACATATACACAGTCGAGGTCAACAGATTAGCATCAGTTTAAAACTCCTATTTAAATAGGTCATAATATAAAGCCCTTTCTATTTACTAATTTTTTTAGGGACAGTTTTCAATATTTACACATATATTAACGAAATTTTAATTGTTTAGTAAATTAAAATTAGAAGTTAACCTTTAAATTAAGTTCTAAGAAATCACTCTATATATTTACTTAGTTATTTGTAACCTTTAATAAGTAGATTCTTGAATAACACTTCGAAATTGGCCTACTCAATGCTAGTATTCGACCCCCAACTGTACGGAACTATGTGTGGCAGGCGGACAGGCGGCAGGCGGGGCGGTGCAGTGAGCCGAGGAGGCCAACTCAGCAGGCGATGCGTGTAAAAAGGATAATTTGTCAATATGTTCGTTCGTTCCGGATTTGCACGGCCTTTGCCGGCAGTTGCCAGTTGCCAGTCGCCCATTGCCATCATCATTGGGCCGAAATCGGATGGAATGGGCCGGCGCTCCGTGTCCTGCCTTCTGGGTCCTGCCTTCGGGCCCTTGCTCTCCCTCCGTCCTACTCCGCCTCCTCTGCTGCCCCTGAATGCTTCCCTGAATTCCCAGCCCCGACTCCTGTCCTCGAATTCTTTGTGCGCCTCTGCCGCTTATTCAATTGCTCGCTCAGTCAACGCAATCCTGGCCCGAACTCCCACATTTCCCATTTCCCCCGCCCTTCCATTTCCCATTTTCAGCCCGTTTTCAGTTGGCTGCTTCCACCATTCGGTTAGCAATGGTTAATAGGGCTTAGGAGCAGAAATTATTGCCTTGTTCAGTGTGAAGCAGGCCAAATCGGATGAGTATGACCAGGATATTGCCTGCTCTTTGAGTGAGAGCTGGCGCAGAGGCGCAGGCCAGGGCAGGGGAATGGTCAAGGGGGGCGTTGTATGGGAGGAACGATAAACGTTCAATGATTGGGATGCATGGGATACAGTCGATCCTTAGCTGAGTGGTTACAGTGGTCAGGAGATGAGGGTGCATATTAGGTGAACTTTTTGACTTAAAGTTAAAGTTTGAAGCTTCATTTGAAATACATTTTACAATAGAGAAAATAAAGTAATAAATGAATTATAATAAGAGAATGTTTGTTTTTCAAAGAATTAAGAATTTATTAACTCGAAAAAGTTTTTGTTTGGGAATCAAGTTGCCATAAGTACGGTTTTTCTAACCAGCTTTACATTAATAATAAAACAGTGTGACCCTGCTTGTAATAGTAATGTAATGTGACCATGCTAACAAAAATTTTGTCAAATTTAGCCTTTTTCATTGCCTTTAGTTAACGAAATAACTGGTCTTTTACATACAAATTGTATACATTTCCCCATTTTATGGTAACCGATCTCTCATTGCTCCCTCTTAGCCATCAAACTTTATCCAAACTGTCCACAAAATATGGGAACTTGTTCAAAACCAATTACAGTTCAAATCTCTAGTGGCGAACACATTCCGAACGGACGATAAGGAAGCAGAGGAGGCAGGGACCGAGGGAAGCAACAATCAGAAACGCCAAAGCAAAGCAAAGTCATCGCCAAAACCAATAACACAATAGACTGCCAGCCACACAGAACTCGACTAACAATCCACCGTCGTCGTTGCCGCCATCACCACCACCACTACCCGGGAGAACCGCAAAAGCCCTTTGCCCTCTCCCCTGAACTTACTCCGTTTCCCACACCATGGATGGCCTTCGTCCTCCTCCTCCTCTGGCTCTTCCTTTTGCAATCCCTGTGGGCAGCCTCGAGACACTTCTGCCATCGTCGAGGACAAAACGCTGGCGATGAGATTTTAAAAGCCATTTAGAAAAACACCCTCAGACACAAAACAAATCCACAAAAATACCGACACGGATACCAGAGGATGCCACTCACACCAGCACATACAGCACACACACTCACACGTATATATATACCAACTGAAAAGCAGAGTAGTATAAACGCAAAGCTTACACAAAAGTGGCGTTAAAAATGATGCGGAAACACGATGTTCGTCAGCAAGAAAAGGGCAAGGAGCGAGGAAGAGCGACAAGAAGCCGAAGCAAAGGACGAAAGGGGCTGCAAGGGGGTTAAAGGAAGGCCGAGGACATCGTCGACAATGAGCCTTCGAGCGAAAACCGCTGCTAAAACTTCACGCTTAAATATTTTTCACACCACATAGCGACAAGTTTGTGAAGACAGGCAAACACAGAGGCGAAAGAGACAGACTCTCGCCGAAGGAAAGAGACACCAACAGCACACGACCGAGAGTAAAAGAGCTGGCAAGGAGTGTGAGGACTTCAAAATGGCACGAAACCCAACGGAAATGCGAGGAATGCGCGGCGCGGACTGGAAAAGCTTCGAGGCAAAAGCCAGGCCAGGAGAAGAAGAAGTGAGAACGATGCTAAGTAGACGGCAAACGTCTAAATACCCTTTTCGCCAGTGCCAAATACCCGGCATTCCGACAGGCGACCGCAGCTGACTTGACGAGCAAGCCACCGGCTTCGGAGGCAATCGCAGGCAGGAACCGTTACTTGGACACCGAAGGCGGATTACAAATGCCGACCCGCTTAGGTGACGTGAGGTCCATACCGACGCCTCCTAATAGACACGTAAAGCCTGTCCGAAAGACAAGTGTCAAGCGGTTAGGAAGGAATTCCACAAAACCTCACACCGAGTGGCAATAATTTCCTGATTAATTTGTTTGTTATTCGAAGAATTACGAGTTTATTAACTCCAAAAAGATAAAATAATTAGTAAAACTTCAGTTGCTCATCAGCCTAAAATTAATAATAAAACAGCATGTCATAGCTACTAAAAAAAGAGGCAGTGTGACCATGCAAACAAAACTGTGGTCCAATTTAGCCTCTTGTCTTTTCTTTGTTGCAAAATCACTTACAAGAACTACGAATTTAGACTTAATCCCTAAGTCTTTCTGTCTCAAATTAGGGATTTGAAGTGCAAGCCAAAGTTTCCAACTTTTCATTTAATAATAACTAAGAAGCTGACTTAAGAAGTTGAAAATGCAGTGTGAATGCAAATGTAATTCAATTATAGTTTTGCTCCAAACCCTGAATCATATGAGAACCATTCATTCGAATACTACTTAGTAATTGTGAGCAATCAATATGCTCTCCTTTGTGGCTCGTAGGGCAAACGAGCCAAGCAACCGCAGGATGGCGAGAACCCAAATCTAAACCGAAACACAATTGTTAGAAATTAAAAGGAAAACTTTAATCATACCCGCGGGCAGTCGCAGCAGCCGAGCGGGAGAATGGGGCGACCAAGTTCCGGGGGTCCGTTTGCAACTGTCTGAGAATACAACGAAACTTTTCCAAGTTTCCGGTCGTGTGTACAATTTTCCGTGCTCATTTCCGCAGCCATTTCCTTGGGCACACACACACACAGAAATCCACACGCACATAGTAGCAACAAAAGCTGTCCAAAAGGAAGCAGCAGTCGCCAGTCAAGGAAAACTCACCAAGTCGCCCAGCGTCGCACAATTGTTGTTCTAAGGACGAAAAGGACTTGCAGGCAAACTTCCACTCGAGGTCAGCGGGTGCCCGGGTGCCGGGTGACGGCCGGAGAAGTGAAAAGTGCCTGGATGCACAGCATACACATGTAGCGATTACTGCTCTCAGTTGCTACGAAAAAAAAAGAATGGCAGCGAGTAAAGCTAGACCAACTGCATCTCTTTCTCTCTCTCTTTTTACAGTGGAACTTCTTTAACACAAACTTGGGAATCAGAAGAAATTTAAGAAAGTTAGTTTTATTGAAAGACTTTAAATTAGAGCGAGCGGAGGTATGCCTAGTAAGTTCATTTTCTCTATGTTCGACATTTTTATAACTTTTTGGCGGGTGCTAAAATATTAAAGTGGGTTTACATTTACATAACACCTTTATTATCAATCTAAAGCCAATATCTAAACCCTACGTAATTTTGAAGTATAATGTAAAATTTTTCTCTATACTTGACTTCTAATAATATAGTTAGGTTAGCCTTTTATTTTAGGAACTGACGCTAAAATTCCCAACTAGTTCTAGACCCAACTTAAAACCTTTTATCAAACCTAAGCTACAGTCTAAGCGCAATGTAATATAAACGTCTTAGCATTAAGAAAACTTTTTTATGATAATATTGTTATATTCTTTAACTATTCTAAACAAATTTTAAAATTTTGTTCCAAAACCCCAAGTCTTAGAAGACCTAGAGACATACTCCTGTAGCTGTCTATCAGCCTTCGTAAAATTCGGAGAACTTTTTTCCCGACTTCCTCTGCCGCTGACAGACGTCACGGGGGTGTGAGGAGGGGCTACGGTCAGGATGCTGAGCCGAGATGAGATGGAGAGCTGAATTTTTGCATGCTATGCTAGCAGGATGCTGCGGTGCTGTCCTGTGTGCACAGTCAGTCAATCAATACGTCAGTTGGGCTCATCAAAAATTCCAATCACAAATTGGCAGAGAGTCGAGTCGAGAGGTGGCGCCATTTTCATCCGCCCCACTTCCACCTTCCTCGCTTGATTTCCCGCACTTCCTGGCCAGGTCGTGAGGCTGTGGTGGTCGCAAGTCAAGCGCAGGCCCAAGAGCAGGACCTCCACTCACTTGACTGACCTCCGGGTGGACGACAGCAGGAGGATGCTGATCGGGGGCGCTGGCCAGAGCTTGTCTGGGGGCGTAGGCAATAATGGCATTTAAATGCAGGGTCACGTATCAATTTACTTGGTTATTAGTTACGAGCCCTCGCTTCGGTCTTGGCCACTGGTCGAGAGCCAGTCCCTCCTCCTCTGGCTCTCACTCTGCCCTGCCCTCTCTGGGTATCTAGATGCGTGTGCTGCTGCTCTTCGGTGTGGCCCCCACTCGTTGCCCCACTTGCCCTTTTTGAACCCATGGGCAAATCCGGGCTGAGCGCTCAGTTTGTTGCTCTTTTCGCCCGCTTTCCCAGCCGCTCATAACGGATATGGCTTTGTGCTAAACTGACAGCACAAGCTCCGCACCTGACCTCCACAGTCACCCACTAAGCCCACGAGCCACCCCCAGAATCATCCAGAGTCCCATCCTGCAGCCATCGTGTGCTCCCTCCCAAAGAGCATTCACAGTCAAAAGTTTTTCACTTTTCAAGTTCTCGCTCTCGGTGCTCGATGTTCGGTGCCCGGTGCTCGGTGCTCGGTGCTCGATGTTCGGTGGTTGGGTCTCCTACAGCTCTCAGTGGCTCAACTCCTCGCTCTCCAGCGTTGGATGCACCAGCACCGGGGAGCACCATTACCAATCCCAACCCCTTTTTTGGTTGCAGTTTCGGGCTCAAGAAGCAGCTAGCAGCAGGCCATCTTCCAGCCGAGCCTTCACACACACACACACACACGAGTCGTGGCCAGGAGATGAAGCCTTCGGTTCACCCAGCTGAGAGAGTTGAAGGGAGACAGAGCCCGGGCGCAACAGAGACAGACAGAGGCAGGCAGGAGGCAGGAGAGCGAGGAAGGACCAAAGCTATGTGGATAGGTGACGGGGCACAGCAGCAACATGCAATGTGCAACAGCAACAGCAGCCGCAGCAGCAGCGTAGCAATCTGCGATACACAGATAAGTGCACCGAAAAAAAATCAGCAGAAAGCCTAATTATGGATTTAAGATAATATTAAAGAATAATAAGAGGAGACAATTTAGGTTCATAAATAAAATATTGGTTTTAAAAATGTATTAAAAGCACAGGTGCCCACAGCTCTGATTCGCGATTTGGCAAATTTCTCTGCTCGGCCACTGCCACCACACGCTCAGTATGCACAGAAAGTAAACACATCACCAGTTAAAGTTATCCTTTTTTAGACGTATATAGCCGTTCCTTCAGTTTGCTATTTTTTATAAAATATTATATTTAATTATAGCTTTTTCTTTCTCATACCTAGATACCTTACTTTATTTCTTAATTCCACAAATGCAATTCTAACTTTTCAAGGGATTTTTTTTAGCAACAAGTGTCAAGTTAGGGTATAAATTTCAAGCCATACTTTTAATTACAATTGCCTTTGTCTAAAAAATATGCATATAGTTAAATATAAAAGAACTGTTTAATTTCTTAATTTAAAATTAAGAAACCATGTAATAAATAATCAATTTCTTGCAGTGTCTTCGAGCAGGCTGGAAAAAAAAATGATTTCGTGAATTCGGCTTTCCATCGATACCTTGACACAGGCGTCAGAGCTTTGGGAGCGGGTGCACTCACACAGAGATCCCTTGTCCGGGGTTATAAAAAATATTTGCAGGCAAGGAGGGCCAAGGAGAGTCGGGGACCAGGAGCCGAGCGGAGCAAGTGTTCGGCGACTGCCACAACAAATCCCTAAACAAGCAACAACAACCGGCGCACAACACAACTTCCGACGTCGACACCCAGCGTCAATATTCGTACAATGGCGGAACGCAGCCTCGTCATCGTCCTCGCCATCGTCCCCGCCATCGGATTCGCCTCGTTTCCGTCCTTGTGGGTGGCGGCAGTGCTCCCGCGGTGCTTCGCTCCTGCTGCATTCTGCATGTAGAGCGGAATTTCCGGTCTAACCTCACAGCGCCCAAGCGGAAATACAAGCGGATTAGCTTTTAGATTTATATACTAACAAACACCGATTAGACAGGTGGCCAGGGTGGCGAGACCTGATCCGGAGAGAAACCTAGCGAGAGAGAGAGCGGGAAATACCCCAAGAGAGAAAGGAGAAACAAGGGGGTTCCCGGAGAGAAATCGAGAGAATTGTGCACTGTTCGCTGCAGGGCTAGGAGAAATTTGGCTTGCTGAAAAGCCAACCGAGAGAGAGAGTGAGAGATGGGTTGGAGAAATAGAGAAATAGTGAGAGGGAGATGGAGAGGCAGGGGCAGAGAAGGCCGAGGACTCTTCTCTTTTCAGTTTGGCAAGCTTGTTGTTGCTGCTGCCACTGTCGCTTTTGGCATTGCATTTTAGTGTTTCCTGCTCGAAGTTCAAATGTGAGAATATTTTCCTATATTCTTTCCCTCTCCCTTGCTCACTCTCTCTGTGGCTACCTGTCCCTCTCACTCCTACTCTCTCTCTCTGTGTTGGTAGTGTGTTGGTGTTAATTTTTCAGATGCCAGCCAACTTTGGGTTATTTTCCAACTAATAGAGCGTGCACTCAACCAACCCGAAATCGAACTGAGAAATTCAAGGCGAAACTATTTTACGAGCATTTTTTTGTTGCTTCGTTTTTTTCGTTTTTGGTTTTTGCTTTTGATTTTGTTGCTTTTCAAAGTTCAATATTGCCCTGCTTGTTAAATTCCGAAACAAGAATACAAGAATAGAAATGGAAAACTCGAATATTTACTGGCAAAAAGGCTCACTTGATATCGTTATAGAGGAATTTTTTGATTTGGAATCAATGTAAGTTTCGGGGGAGTAAGTTTACTATTTGAGGGGAAATTTATTTGAAGTTAATCAGGGAAAAATGTATCTGAAAAAGACTATATTCTAGAAATTTTCAGGAAATTTTGATTTTAAAAATTTTAGGAGAAACCAATGAGAGTTCTGTCTTATAAAGTGTTTTGAAAATGACCCAAATTGACAGGAAAAGTCCTTTAGGTCCTTTAGGTGATACACTAGGGCTATCACTAGGATTTTAACATCCTTTAAAATGGTGTCCAAATCTATGCTGAGAAATGTTACATCGTAATAAAGAAATAAATTTACTCCGAATTTAATACCTTATTGCATACTTTTAGGTGCCGTTTTAGATGATTTCAAAACGCTTAGTAATATCCCTTTACAAATTTTCACGGAAACAGAGGTTTCTATTGCCAAACAGAGGTACTCTTGAAGAACCCAATTGAGTTTTTGGACTTAGAAAATGTTTTGAAAATGTAAAAAAATAATTAGCTGAGTTTGTCAGAGTCTAAACCCATGTGGGAATGCTACAGAAATCAGTGGGATTATTAGATCACTTAAAAATTTATCCAAAACTTTGCTACAAAATGTTGCATCGTAAAAAACAAATAAATGTACACTGAATTTGAAGCTTCAAACACTTTATTGTATACTTTTAGGCACTTTTTAAAGAGATTTTGAAACCCTAGACATTAAACATTTTTCCCAAAAATAAATATTTCTTTAGCACAATTACTTGTAAACAGAGAGCAGTACCATAAAAATATCTATCTTTAAATCAAATTAGTTTAGAAACACCCATAAGAACAAGTTGAGCAAACTTTTCCCATCTCCTGTTGAGAAAATTGCAAGCTCTACTAATTCCCCTTTTTTAATCCCCTTTTTTGTGTGTAATTGAGTAGGGAAGGAGATCCTTTTACCTTTTCAAACCAAGCTGCACACAAATCACAGCTCGTGGACCATTTGTTCTATATACCAAACTATATATATGCTGCTGAGTGCACTAAAGATATATAGATAGATATAGATATAAAGCATTTTTTGTGCTCTACTTGGGTATGCTTGATGCTCCAAGGAAATGGTTTGCCACCTTAAAAATTGCAATGAAAGTCGTCGTCAAATTGTCATAAAAATGCGATAACTTTGTTTTGTGTTGTTGTTGGCGTTGCAGAGTGTGCTTGTTATTGTTGCTCTTGTTTTTATTTGTATTTTTGCCGTTGTTGTTGGTGTGTTCTTTGTGGAATTTTCAGTGTTACTGCGGCGGCTGTGGCCGGGGTGTTGTCGTTTTGCCAACTACGAGAGAGAGCATGATAAATTTTTACGATGTTGCCATAACAATAAACCGAGCTTCGGCTGGCTCCGGCATTCCAGCGGCATGTGAAAAGCGCGCGCGGAAAATGCAGAACGTGAAAAACTAATAAAAATCTGCTGCTGCTGCTGCCGCCACTGCCGTCGCCGTTGGGAAGCTGCGAAAACTTTTATGGCCAAACTACGCGCTCCATCACAACGCAACGGCACCAGTGCCGAAAGGGGTGAAAAGAGGGCGTTGTGGGTGCAAACGTGAAAAGTGCAAAAATAGCTCAGGTGCAGGTACGGATAAGCGACCAAATCGTCAAAAGGGCTGCGCTTCAGGGGGGATTTCGAGGTCTTCCGCTTCTACCCATCCCTCTCCACCGGCATAGCTGACTTTTGTGTCAAACATGGCAGCACCCCCGGGTGGCAACCCCATTCCATCAACCTGCGTTATCCAGCAAAGTTTTTAAAGCCGAGGTGGAAAAAAGGAATGGAAAAACAACATTTTGTATGACAATGAACGATTATTTTTCATAAAAGTGCGAACTTTGATTGACAGAATCACGGGGAGGCGGCGGCAAGGAGAGATAGATAAGCTGACATGGAAATATTTTCTTGGGGAAAATGACATCTATAAACTATCACGTAAATATTGTCCGCTAAAAAAGAAAAATTTATTATATAAAACCAAGTTTTCTGCGAAGAAAAAGTATCTTTTCTTTCCCATTGTTAGAGATGAAGAGCAGGGAGTGAGAGCGTGATAGAATAATGGGTAATGGAAAGTAAAAAAATAGAGCGAGAGATATATAAACAAACTTAAGTAGGTGGAAATCATTTTTAAAACACTTTGTTTAAGTTTTGTAAGCCATTATATGTTGGTTACATCAATATTTATTATTTTACGCTACGAGAAAAAATATTTACAAGGTCCTAGGTTAAGTAGGAAAATTAAATTTACTCATTTCTTTATTTAAGCCATGAGCTTGTACGCAATTTGTGTAAATTAGAGTATTAGAAAGATCTCTTGACCGATTTTAAATGAAATAAGACATTAAATTTGATATTTTATTGCTTCTTAATATTAATGTTATTGTTCCTTTCATTCTTTCCATTCCTAAGCTCCTTTTTAGATATTTTTTTCACTCTTTTTGCACTCTTCGCTCCCCAAAATCCTAGCATACATTTGAGGGCAAAGGGAATATCCCCCAACCTCTGGTAATCCTTCTAGCCCTTCGATTTGCCTCTTTGCAGATCAATCAACCAAGTCACGAACTGAGTGCTCGTTTTACATAAACTTTTTTGGTTTTTGGACCTGGGGCAAATGCATACATACATAAATACTTCGGGGGTAGGGGGTGTGTGTTCGCATGAAGATACAGCCAAGTTGATGTCACCAAACCATGAAAATAGGCTCAGTCACTGGCCGGATTTGGGATGCGTTTCTGGGGGCAGGACAGCAAACCCCTTGTTTGGCTTTGGGATATTTTTGGATTTTGGTTTTGCAAATGGATTTATAACCCCTTGTGTGATTTTATAGGCCCTTAAGCCATTGTTCAAATAACCCGGCGTGCCAAGCCACCAATTCTCCCCTGTCAATCCTCGGGGTTCCTCTACCCTTGTTGACTGACTGGATTCGGGGGCGGCGTATGCGTATCCTTCTAATGATATTTGAGCAACGGATGTGTATGTAAAACCAATAATAAGACGACCACACAGGGATCAGGGAGATGGAGGCGGTTGCCAATGGCTAGAAGGACGAATCGATAGATGGTTGGCAGGAGGATGGCAGGATGCCAGGCTACGTGGTTGGGCTGATGGGCTGGTTAGAAGGACCAGTAACTGGGTGGTGCGTTCAGGCCGAAATGGTTAACAAGTGGTGCGTGTATCAATTCAATTGAATTTGCAAATGTTGTTGTTGCCCACTGATGCATGAAGGACCCATGCCCAGGATGAATGCCCAGGAGCAGCAGCAGCAGCATGAGGAGCACCAGCCGCATCATTATCATCATCAGCAGCTAACTGAAGTATTTTATGATGTATCTCCCAATGCCACTTGATGTTTGTCTTTCGATTTCGATGGGCAAGGGCAGAATATCGAGTCCTGCCAAGAGGATTTACCCAGCTCAACTCCTGGGGGATGGTATTCCGATGGAGTACTTGCCAAACAAAAGCTGGCAAAGAATACGCCAAGGAATACATAACTTAACCTCTGAAATTCTAGAGAGCCTCAAGATATGAATACACTAAGCGAAAACGTTTTAAAACGGAAATAAATAAAATCCTTAACACTGGTTAATAAATTCTTAAAATTTCCTGTTAAATAAGCATCTATAAGATTTAATTATTTACTAAGGAAGATACGACTACTTTTTATCTCGTGTCGGGATGTATATTGAAAGGAATTGTTCGATCAAATATATCGCGTTCAATATCATTTCTAAAATATCGTAAAGTTGGATATATCGAAACATTTCGCATTTAACGTTAAAATATAGACACATATCGCATTAAACGTTAAAATATCGATATTATCGATATTATTGTATTACCGGATATATTAGACGCACCTTAAACCAAACATTTTTATTAACCTCTTTTTATTTATTTCTAAGAATGATAGTTTAGACTTCTTCGGCACAGAATATCGGCTATCGCTCTTATCTCGCAATGTTAATATATCGATTTATGATCGATTTACTTCAAATATCGACACTGTATCGGTATATCGATATTTTTTGCCATCTCCAATTTCGACTAACCAAATTCTGTTATGCATTAAACCCCATTTTTTCTTCATTCCCTCGAGAACATATTTTTGAAAAAGAAATATTTTCTCCTTGCCGTAATCTGCGCTGGCCCGAAACGATTTTAACACTTTTTCGCTTAAGCAAATGAGCGTTAATTAAAAAATCGTGAGGCGGCGCTGAGCAAGTACAAAAGAAAAGCAAGGGAGGCGGTAATAAATACCATTCGGGAACAACGGCCAGGCGGCCAACAATAACAGCAACAACTGGCGGCAGGCAGCCAGCAATCGGAAACGACGTGAGAGCGGCGGGCAAAGCAATGGCAACAATTCAATTAAAATGCCAAAGGGGCCCGGGAATGGCATGCAAAGTGCTCAGGGGAGCGAAATTAACCCCTATAAACTCGTAATATGCTCAAAATGATGCACTTAAAAACACATTAATCACATCGACAATTATGCCGGACGCATGCAGGCGCTGCGCCTGTGTGCGTAAGCGACAAAGTGAGGTGAGGTGAGGTGAGGCGGAGGCTATAGGGGGAGCGTGAAGAAAAGGAGCCGACGACACGTGCTTTAAAATGCTCGACTTACCCCCAAATCTTCTGTGAAACCGGGAAAATTAACAAGAAAACCAACCACCATAAAAGTGAATAAAAAATGCCACAGAACACAAAGAACACTTAAAAACTGAAATAAAATGTTTTTCAATTAAATCGATGTCAATAAATGTTTCAATTGGCTATAAGAAAATATGGTTTTCATTTTTGGAAGAAAGTAATTGAAATTTTCCAGAAAAGTCTCGGTTTCCAACGATTTACTCTGTTTAAGTATTATAAATATTTATATTATTTATTTTATAATATTTATTAGTCAAATATTTTTATAAAAGTTCCTTGAACTATAATATAAATCAAGCCTGGGGAAAAAAATTAAACTCAATGAAAATATTATATTTAAAATCGAGTTTATCTAAGCTATCGTGTAAATAAGGTATCGGATATTAAATATAGAGTGTATCGAAATTATTGTATCAAATAAAATGTACATCGAAGCATTAAACTAATAAATATACCTATCGAGTTCATCTAAATATTAGTATCATATAATATGCTTATAGATCTATGAAACTATACAAGAAGATATAGATACTTCTTTATCAAATTTATCGAAATTATTGTTTTTTTTTTAATATGACTTTTAGATTAATTTAATAAATAAAATTCAACTTTTTTTTGTCAGTTTTCGTAATAACTGTTAATAACCAAAATAAAAAAATATAACATTGAGAGATACTACTTAAATCGATAACTTTTGTTCTATTCACTCATTAATTTCTCACAGTGTACACCGACTGGACTCCATTGCACGCAGAATTCAAAGCATAAAAGCTTTCGTGTCGTCATTAAAAACTGTTTTTGCTAATTAAGTGCTCAATTGAGCATTCAATTTCACACACACACACAAAGCCGACAGGGGACGGCCAGAGAGAGGGAGGTGAAGTTGGCAAAAAAGGGGGTTAAGAAGGGGAAAGGATGGTGAGTACACAAGCAAACACAACAGCGAAACAGGGTAAATAACCACCCAAGCAGAACAAAAGCAACAACAGCAACTGTGAAAGAAACCCAGAAACAGAAACAGAAACCAAAGCAGAAGCAGAAATATCAACAACCTCCCTTGTTCCCAAACCCCACCATCACCATCACCACCGCCACCACCATCACCACATCCTCCTTGCCATTCTTCACCTACGGCCAAGGCAAACGGAATGAAATGAACGAAAGTATAACAAAGTTGGTTTATTTGCTCAGTTAATGCAAAATGATTCCCCCGGGGAGCGGTGAGGAGTCAGCGGTGCAAGTGCACAGTGGAGATTGCCATCATGTGCCTTGGTACAGTGTGACGATGATCATGATCATGAAATCTAAGCAACTAAAGCATTTTAAGTATAGAAAGAAAACTTTTGAAAAAAGTCATTCATTAAGCCACATTGACTTTTTTAAACATTACGTAGAGTACAAAATTCTAGGATTTCTGTAATATAGTAATAAATTGGGATTTTGAGAAGTTTTAAAAGCTCTAAAAGAATATTTTTTAGACCTCAGAATATTTCCATATAAGGACCTTATAAAATCTAAAATACCATTTGAAATCGATTAAAAGCGGTCTAAAAGTATGCAATGAAATATTTGAGGTCTTGTTTGAGTTATTTAAATTATTTCTTGGCTCGCCTTTACTATCAAAGCCACATTTATGCAAGCTCTTTATTTATATTTACATAGATATGTGTCTAATAAGACTTTAAAGACACAATTTCTATAAAGATACAGATACCCCCATTTATTTCCGTGTATCAAAGCAAAAACCCAAAAATCACAATGGGCACCAGCCACGGAGAGCAAATGAGGGCGCAAAGGAGCGCGCAATAAAAATGAGTAAGGGAAAACACAAACAAAACCCGACTCGACATAAGGGTAAACACGATTCAATAAAATTACGCTGAAAAGTATGCAACAGAAACAAGCAAACAAAGTGCTCCGCTCCGTGGGCGAAAGTGGGCACAGGGTCTGGGGGGAGGCAGTGAAAGCTGGTCTGAGCTCATAAAGCAAACAGTTACTAGGCGCTGACGAAGAACTGAATAAACTGGGAATGAATGCCAAAGCAAACGTGGCGAAAAAAAGTGCAAAACAGCAACGGAACACGAGCAAGAAATACAAAACCAAAACCGAGAAAAAAAAAACGAAACAAAACAAAAGTACGCCAAAGGAAACGAAGAGAAAAAGTACTTAAAAAGCTCACAAGCAAATATTTATAACAGTAAATCACTTTGGCGCTAGCACACATACACAAACAAACAGACGAAGAGGTGGGGCAAGTGAAAAGTGCAATAAAAGTAGCAACAATGCCACACCGAAAGAAACTAGATGTTGATTGTATCTAGTTTAGAATTCCTAATTGAGTAGTTTTGTCTTTATAATGGAAATATCGATTACTTTTCTGTGCACAAAGTAATCGAAATTCTCTCATAACTTTTCTCGATAATTATCGATAAATAAAATTATTTTGAAAAATCGTTTGGAAGTGCTTTTTCAACTGTAAAAATTAAAATTTAAAATATACCATTAAGGAATTACTTATATCAGGGTCCATATATTGGGCAAATATCAAATTTATATCGATTTCATATACTTATCGATATCAAGATTTGCTTTATTGTCGAAATCATAAAAATCTACCGGACTTGTAAGCCAACCTATCCTAAAAAATAAGAATATACTGCTCTTCTTAAAGTATTCCAGGTTAGATTTTTGTTAAGTATCTTCAATAACGGTTTCAAAGATTTCGAAAGAAATATATCGAAATTATCGACTAATTTATCGCACTTTTTCTCGGGTGCACTAACAGAAACGAAGAGCTATACAAATGTTGTTGGATGTCTGCTTCTGTTACTGTTTCTTGGCAAGGACCAACTGGCAAATATTTAAATTCATGCGCTAAAGCACACAATAAAAACGTAAACAAATACAAAGTAAATATGGCGGCGACAACAACAGCAACACAACAGCAACAAGAGCTACAAAAAGGAAGCAGGAAAATCGCGTAGTTCGTGTCTTGGGGCCTTCACCCCCCATCCCTGCTTCCTTTCTTGCGTCCTTCCTCCTTTTCCTGAGCTGCACTTTGGGGGTTGATAAAATTCAAAGTCAGTCTGCCTCGTATATGTATGCGAGTCCTTAGTTGTTGTCAAGTTTTTTAATTAAATTTGGGACTGCAATTTTTGCGAAAACAAAAAATAAGGACTTGCAAGTTGCCAGCTGCGAGAGGGAACCCAAAAAGTTTCAGCATAGGAATTAGCTGCAAAAAGGGAGCAACAATAAGATTATCTTTGGGCAACAACTTTTTCCCCTGGCAACGAGGATGAAGATCTCATAAGCCTGGCTAATAAAAATCCTTCACATTCTATACGGCAGCAGCAGAAAATGCAATTTGAATATGGCAAGTTTGTGCAAATAAATGCACTGGATTTTTTAGGCGAGAGCCAAAAATGTAAATATTTTTGCTGAACTGAACTGCCTGCCTGCCTGCCGTCTGCGGCTGCAATTGTCGGAAATAAATCGATGCCTTCAAATTGAATAGGAAAATACAGAAATTGTTACGGCTAACTCGATGTTCCGGCCCAAATCGAACAAAAGAAAAAACACTGCCGAATGCCGAATCGGAATGAACTACCGGCTGGCCACCCTCAAATAAATATGTTTAACCAAATTGCTAACCAACAAAGGCCCCCTGTGCGAGCGAAAAAGGACGAGTCAGGCGTAACATATTTATTGACATTGCGGTTGCCGGACCCGGACCCGGACCCGGACCCAGAGAACGAGGGACCGTATCCGGGGACACACACATTGGATTTCAGTTAGCAGTTAGCTGGCAAGCAACCACCACCACTAACCACTGACACCAGGGCCACAAGCCTCACGATACCTCGAGTTCCACACCCGGTATCCCCCAGAAAACCACCGAATGAGTGGCACTTGCAAGTGTGGTGTTTATGTTCCATACATCAAGGGTTTATGGGCTAAACGTTTATGTGTCTGGCAACAACAAGCTTTTAAAGGGTTTCCATACACACGCTCATTCATATACAGTCGAGCTTCTATAACTGAGTAACTGAGGAATTTTTTATTATATCTTCGCTAGAAGGATCTTTTCTATTTCTAACTTAAAAACCTCTAGCTTGGTATCTCAATACTCTTTTTATAACAAAAAACCAACTATAATCACTTAGATGCCGAACGGTCATACATTTGTATTGCAATATGCAAGCCATTTTTCTGCACAAAGTAAAAATAGAACGTCCTTCATATACACAGTATAGTATACACAGATCAAGCTGAATTCAAGTGCAAAAACCCTTGGCAACTCCAATTTCATGAAGTTTAAACCACAGAAGTTCCACTGTATTCAGAAGCATATGTCGAGGGCGGGGCGGCATACTAAGAGTCAATGCTGAAGTTTGCCTTGGTAGCGCCACTTGAAATTTCACTTACACCCACATGGAATGCCTTTTTGTGTGGCTGCGTGTGTGTGTGCGAGTTGACGTTGCACACTTCGTTGACTCCCAAAAGACGCCCACACTCGAACGGTTGACCTCAGACGTCCGCCCAACTACCAACCGGCAACCCCAACCTCGAGATAAGGCAAGGATTGGGTGGTGGTTGTGGGCTAACGTATTACAAAATGTATTTTATCTTCATCGATTGGCAGAATTTATATGTTTTTTCATGCCACATCAGCGCTTTATGTGTGCCCAAGGAGGGGGCGAGAGAGAGGCAGAGGCAGAGATACAGCGACAGAGAATGGGGAACCCCCTTAAGTGAGTTGAGGTTATGTGCTGACAGCTACGAGCACCAACATATGCATATCTCGTGATTGTGTGTTGGGGATAAATCAGCTGCTGCTAACAGATGATGATGATTACAAAGGGATGAAGTTGTAAGGCTGCTGCGATACTCGCACCCAACAAAGATGTAGAGCGTGCTGCTCGGAATGGAAATTGTCCTGTTGAAATGGGCGATAATAAACTGGTTTAACATGCGAATCAATTGGAGCATACTAGCGGTTGGAATGTGAATTAATGGAATTTAAAACGTAAGCAATAAAATATAGAGCGTGAGAATTTCACTTTAAATTAGCCAAGGTTCCGGTATATTTTAAATAAATTGATTTATATTATTATACCTTTAATTACGAGAGCAAAAAACAGTCAAATTACCAAACATTTTAATTAAATCGTTAATCGAATATTTATATTTATTCCAATTTCCACATAATCTGCATGCTAAATCGATATTTTTCACTTTTCAGTCTAGAAACCTCATCAGTACTAATATAGCTGACTTATCTAACCTTAAAGCTTTGCTTGGATCTTTAGCAGTTTGTCGCTGAATTCGTACTTGGGAATTTTAGGTGCAGTGCCTTTAACAACTTGCTCCTAGTGTTGGTAGGTCACAAGGGCGCAGCCCTTTTAAGTACACTTTTTGGGCTTTTTATCTATATTTTTCTTATTTTCTTTCGCAGAATAATTTTTAAGGATTTTTTTAGAAAATCGTAAAATTATTCTACTTTAAATTATTATCTTTCTAACGTAAAGTAAAATATAAGTAATATCTTAAGGGAACATGTTTCCAAGGTGTTTTATCGATCAAAGTTTTAAAAGTTTGCATTATTTTTCTGACTGTAACATGACTCATTGGGAAACATCCATTTTCCAGGTTCCTGGAAGTTCCGATTAGATGAAATTTAACACCCACCGCGTATTATATATTCACGGCTAACGAAAATCACCATAATCTAAGGCTAGAAGTCAATTTTTGTTTTGCATAATTCCCCTTGAATATATGAATACGCACCATACACACACCCTACACACTAACACCCCACCGTGGCTCATTCCTCGACACGAATCTCTTTAGCTTGCAATCATGTTTGCCAATTATGCAAATGACGATGCGGCCCACTGTGCGTGCGGGCGCAACCACTGTGGGGCATAACCGAGTAAATACTCTCCAAACACTTGGCTTCGTGTTTACCACAATTTACTGCGACTCGAGTCAGCCCCGGCAAGTTTCAGCAAAAATAAATGCACATTTTTCGCCCACAATTTCCTGGAAGTTCCTATGGTGGTGAGGGGAGTGGGGTTGGTGAAAAAACCGGAAAGGGGATTGGGGGGGAAAGGCGAGCACAATAAACTCAAAAACGGAAGAGAAGGGGTCGACAGGGGCACGTCGTAGCTTGCCACAAGCCAAATATGTCTGTGTCTGGGCCTGGTTTTCAACCTCCTTTCTCTCTGACACTTCTGCCCTGCCCCCCACCCTGCCACAACCACACCGCCCCCTCCTGATGCCGCACACTTTTCTTTCAGTCTCGTCCTCGCATTCGTGTCTGGAAAGTGTGGCAATAAAAAGGATAATGTAACTGTTATTCTACGCAAAACGGAAACGAAGGAGGGGTAGCTCGGGGTGGGGCCTGGAGGGAGGCGAGTGCTTGAAATATTTTTGTGGCAAAGGTGGCAACTTGGCCAACAACAAGATGTGGCAAAAGCAAAAAAGCACAACCAAAGGCGGCAACAGTGCAGAATTGTGGTTAGGGGTTGCAGGCAGGCTAGGCTAGCTCCGGGGGTTGAGTCTTTGCTGAGTGACTGACTGAACAAGTGGCAACGAGGAAACGGCTGTCAGTCAAAGGGGGCGGCGGGTGACTAGGGGTTGGGGTTGGTTAGGGTTAGGGGTAGGGGTAGGGGGTCCAACTCCAACATCGGGGGTGCAAAAAACGTTACCGAGAGCAAACGAAACGAAACGAAACGAGACGAGACGAACCAAAGTGCCAAAGAGCGAAGCCGGAAAATTGTGTGGAAATTTGAGCTTCTTTTGAAATTGAGGCCGGAAATGACACCCACACAACCCACTGTGCAGAGGGAGATAGCGATAGCAGCAGAGAGTGAGAGCGAGGGAGAGCTCAAGCCAGAGCTGTTGTTGTGTTAAACAAAATGTTTGCGGGTGCAATAAGCGTAAATTCAGTGGTTTTATGTTTACTTATTCAACTCCCCGCCAAACCCCCGCCGAGCATAACTTCATTTTATTGGCGGCATCGACGCTGGCGGGGTAAAGTCCTGGCCCCCACTCTGCCCCGGGTGGTAATATACTTTTTGCAAATCGATGCCAACTCCTTAAACGGTGGGTGGCGGCGGCGGAGAGAGCTTCAGAGCCCTGGAGATCCCAGGGGTCTCCACGATGGGTGGTGGTGCTGGCTGGCGCACAGGAAGCGTGTGGCATGTTGAATGGTCTTGAGTGTTTTCGTATGGTTGACAGGATAACACGGAGTAATTCAATTCGAAATACTTTATGCTGTTGCTTTTATTATTTGTGCTTGCTCGCTCGTTCGTTCGTTCGCTCTCCTTTCGTTTGGGGATTGCTGTTGTCGGAAGTGGCATTTGTAGGTGGTTTTGTGTGGGTGCTTCGATGGGTGGCCCGATGGGTAGTGTGTGAGTCTGTACTGCTCTGGGGGGTAGCTGCATAAAAATTCGTGTGCAAAGCTATATACACACAGACACACAGAGACCGTCTGTGTGCTTGTGGTTTCTCTGTTTATTTATTTTTATGATGTTTCCTTTTTGGCATTTTATTGAAGAAGTTTACCGACGCCATTGCTGCTGCATAAATAAGTGAGGAAAGGGGGTCACCCGCCCCCATCCCCATTGCAATTCATAAAAAATCAATATTTATTACAAGAGCTAGAGTACATGGAGGAGAGCTGAGCTGCTCCGCCCCCGCCTTGTGGTCCCAGCCTGTTATTGGGCATTTAATCAGTTGATTTCTTATTCAGGTTGAAGTTTTTCCTCTGCACTCACTCGTATTGGGGGAAATGCAATTAGAGAAGCTTTGCTGAGATTTCTCCGAGTGTGTGTGTGTGTGTAGAGCTTAAGGACACTTGAGGGACGAGAGCGAACTAATATGTCGAAAAAAAAACAGCAAAACGAATTTGGAAAACGTGACTCAAAGAGAAATTTGATTCCTTTTTCAATTAAAACAAAATGGTTATATTTATAAGCGGTTAGAGACTTTTTCTGATTTCTTCAGGTTAAAAATGGGTTAAAATTCGAACTTAGCTTTGGAGTAATGGCTTTT
This sequence comes from Drosophila tani, assembly GCA_008042535.1. Lineage (NCBI taxonomy): Eukaryota > Metazoa > Arthropoda > Insecta > Diptera > Drosophilidae > Drosophila > Drosophila tani. The sequence goes on along the minus strand of VNJO01005749.1, from coordinate 17,227 downwards.
TCAGATGACAATTTTTATTTTTTCATAAATTTTGGAGGAATACTTAGTTTTACATTAATTGTAAGAATCCTCAAGATTTTTAAAATATTATAAATTAAATAGTTATATTAAGTTTCTTAATGTTTAGTTAAGGTGTCAGATTCTTAATTTTCTGTCTTAGTTAACCACCAGTTAAGTTAAAAGGAAATACACTTATGTTTTCTCATTCGTCGGTCTATTAACCGAAAGCTAAGTGATAGAAGGTGCTGTAAACCCCTAAAAGTGTGCTGTAAAGCGCACAAAAAGGAGCTGTAAAGCTAAAACACCGCACTGTAAAGCAGTGGTGCCCACAATCTAAACTCGCAAGTCAACATATTTCTTTTCCCGGCCTCTGCCGGCATACGCACAGTAAGGTAAACTTTTAAGTTGGATTTAGAGTTAAATAGATATTCTTTAGTCATAGCTTATTTTAATGGAATTTTAAGAACGAATTTTAGTTATTTAAAAAGATTTTTCAGTTAGAGCAATGTAATGTGCCTCTTCCTTTAATTCTTAAATTAGCTGACAATCTACATATTTCTTAAATATTTTGAAAAGAATACAAGTTAATTATTCTCAGACAAAACATTTAACGTTGCTCGTTAACTGTCAGCTTATCTTACCGATATATGTTAACTGGACATTGAAAAATAGCCTCTTAATCACTAATCCAGCCCCCTTTGGTCATCAATTACTTCTGATTAAGTTCCAATCGATCATATACTCTTGAAATCTTGTTATTTCACCATATTAGCTCCCCTTTACCGTTTGCAAAATACTGTGAAATCCGTTTAAAAATCACAAACACAAGCGAACGAACAGATTCCCCACAAATGCTCTTAGCTCTTTTTGCGGCAAAATGGAAACTAATCTCGGAAGCAGCTAAATGCAGCAAATGTTTTGTGCCACCTCCCAGGCCAGTGAGCAATGTTGCTCTTTGGAAGGCTAAACGGGGGCCGAGCTGGGGCTATTATTGAACTGTCCGAGCAAAGCGGCCAACGCCGAACACTCAAAGTTAAGTGAAACCAATTGAAATTTATTGACGCGAATTGGGTTTCACTTGAACCCGCTAACCCCGGGGCGCTTGAGGAGCGTTTCGCGTTACCAGAAGCCGAGGCTTCCCCCCCGTCCCCGGGCTGGAGTCACTTACCTTCTTTTGACTTGTCGTACTGCTTGGGCGATGTGGTCTTCTTTCCTGGCACGGGCCTCAAGGCACTGCTGATGAGCTGGAGGGGGCAAGAATTGGCACATGGACACGGGTCAGGTTGCATTACTCTCCCCGTTGCCGTTGAACGCTATATACTTACAATGCGATCGGAGCGCTCGCCACAGGGCAGACGGGCCACTGCCGACTCGGGACTGTCCTCCGGGGGAGGTGGTTGTGGCACCCAGTTGTAGGCCCGCCTGGAAATGGGCACCCCAAAGCGATCGTGCTGCGAGGCTTGTTGTCTGTCGGGAAAAAAGGAATGTATCTCAATTAGAGGAGAGAACAAAAAGTCTAGCGACGCTTGGTGATTGATTACTATGATTACATAGGGGGGGATGGGATCGAAAATCATAAAAAACGTGATAACTTAACTTAATACATAGACAGCCCCTAAGGACTGATAATGCCAAACCCTCGCTTTTTTATCAGTAAAGCGAACCAGAACTTAACCGGAATAAGCAGCATTTTCTTTCTCTGGGAATTTTGGGAATATTTCTAATAACAAATGTGCCAAGAAAATAATTTTTGAGCCAAAGTAAATTTAAAGTGTATAAAATAACAAAACTTCATAAGAAAACTGCCTTAAAAACTGTTAACAATTTTTAAAATAAGATGAAAACGGCATTGAATATTTGAAGAATGAATAAAAGCAAGGAATTCTTTAAACAATTATAAGAAAAGCTTAAACTGTGGCTAGATTATCTATTAATCATTTTCATAATAATAACAAGACCACAAAAAAAAACAACTATTAAAAGAACTAATAACTCGACTTAAAAAGAACCTGATACTTCTTGGTCTTAAAAGAGTTATTCTTTAACAACAACTGACAAATAATGACAACAATTAGATCAAGAATAATGATCAATTTAGAACACATTCTGGGTATCCCTCCCCGCGCACCTTAAGCTCTCGTAGCAATCCAGGCAGACAACCGCATATTCTCCATTCTCCAGCAGCAGGCCATCGTCGCTCTTCTGGTGCTTCACAAATGGAAACTCGTTGACGGGCAGCGCTCGCACCCGCTTCCTATAAGTCGTTATGCCGCACAGGTGACAGTTGTAATCGTGCCAATTGTATTTACGATCCGCCGGATTCACGCTGGGACTTTGTGCCTCGTATCTAGGCAAGATAGGGAAATAATATTTGCACATATGTGTATGATAATTAAGGCAAAGCTGACTCACTTGCGCCACTGATTCAACATGGAATGGTAACAAAAGGTGCAGACCAGGGCCGAATTATTTCTCAGCTGCTCAGCGTTGGGCAAAGAATTGTGTTTTAGTAAGAGAGGAAAATAAGGCCTGGAACCCTGGAATAAAATATACAAATTAGTATAAATCAAATGGAAGCTTATATCCTACATCTCTCTATACTTTTTTCTATACTAGAATATCTCTTTATTATCTTATCTGTATCTATCTTTATGTATCTCATCACTGCTATCGGAAATAACCCAAAACACATCACATTACTTAATAAAACAGTTTCATTTGGTAATTAATGAACAACAGAGCACTGAGATAATATTAATAATATTTGATATACCCCATAGGAAGCGCTATCTGAGGCAATCTGCCCGCATATCGTGTTACATTTGTATTTACTCTGAACTCGGTAACAATATTTGATTGACTGCGGGTGTGTGAAGGCTGAAATACCTTAACTTATCAGCAAATTACATGTTTGGCCAGGCGATACAGCAAATGTTATGCATACACACCACACATTTTCTACATACAATGTGGCCTAAATTGAATGAAGGTCTTACGAGTTGAGCCAAAGCACAAATTACACTCTTAATACCCACCCAAGTTGATGGTAAACTAAAGCTTAACTTTGCTTGATTGAAGATTGATAGTTGCTACAAATTAATAAGCGTCTTTTAGAGTTCAGTTTGATGTTCTCTGATTATGGCTTGCTAATTGCTAATTACAACAAATTAACAAGCGTCTTCTGGAGTTCTATGAATGAAGATTGCTCGTTTGCAGAGAAAATCAAACATTAACTAGCTGGTTATATTAAATTATAATCTTTTCTTTAACAGTTCTAACAAAATATATAAGCAAAGGTTTTCTAATTACAAATATAAGTTTTAGATTTTAGTATAAAACAATCTCTCATTTGAAAATCTGAGGTTTAAAAACCTTTAATATTGGAAGATATCTGAATAATAAATTAGTCATTAAATTGTAACTTGAAATGTAAGTTTAAGGAAAGGATTTTCGTTATAAATGTAAGATAACAGTTATATTGAAGACCTTTTCTAATTAATTAAATTAATAAATTTTAATAAATGAATTTGTAGTCGAAGGCCACCGCTGCTAGTGCTCGGTTAAATAATTATTAAGTTTAACATTGTATGCTAGACTTCATTTGTTAAATAAATAAATAAATAAATAAATAAATAAATAAATAAATAAATAAATAAATAAATAAATAAATAAATAAATAAATAAATAAATTATATTGTAAATTGAAATCTAAGCTTTAGAAAGGGGTTTTCTTTATAAATGTAAGATAAAAGCTATATTGAAACCTTTTCTTAGTCTCACATTTAGGTAACAGCCTTAGAGCTAAGGCTAAATCTTTAAATTTGTATAAATCTAAACGCAAATCATTCAATTATGCATTTATATAATTGTTACATAAATAATTGCAAATTATTACGATATTAATATGAAGATAGACAATATCTGTTACTCTTCCATCAAAGAATTGATATTTGTTTCTTAAATTTACACGTACATTCAATAATAATGTGACTTTTAAAAGCATGTTTATATCAATTTGAAGAAACCCTTTAATCCTATGAATTACAGTCCTTAAAATTGATATTTTATATACCTTCCTATATCTATTATCGATGCATCATAGAATAAAAAACTTTCTAATCTATCTACATACAATTTTCAATGTCCAAAGCTTCATTGCTTTCATTTATAATAAATAAGTTCGCTAATATAATGTAAATTAGCATAACTTTAATGGAAACTGGCAATTGTCTTAGCCCCTTAACTCGTCACTTTTGGCTTTCTTGGCCAATGGCCACTCTACCTCTTTGCTGGCATAGAGCACCCTGGCCAAGGTCAAGTCCGAGTGCAGGCCGCAGAGGAAACAGTAGATGGAGGTGCTGGCAGGCGTCGACGATGATATGGAGGGCGTGGAGGGCGGAGTGTTGATGCTCATGGCGCCGTGCCGAGATCCGTTGGGTGAGCTAGAGGTCAGCATGGGCGAGGGAATGTTGTATCTATAAAAAATATTATATAAAAGAGAGATAGTTAGACACGTTTCGAGCTTAAATTCAAATGCAAATGGAGAGGAGAACCTTCTGTGCTCGAGGGGGACGCGTTCTGCATCCATCGACTCCCACTGGCTGGCCAAGTAATCCTTGCAGTCCTTGCACGCTAGCACGCGATTGCTGTTTAGCTCGTTGTTGTTGTTGTTGTTATTATTGGTATTGTTGTTGTTGTTGTTGTTATTGGTATTATTATTGTTATTGTTATTATTATTGGTGGTTACGACGACGGCATTGGCCTTGAGACAGGGAAAGTGCATGGCATGGGAGTTCATGTGCTCAGCGCTGGTGGACAGCCAATCCATTTTGTTCGAAGGGCAAAGCACTTTGCAAATGGAGCAACTGCAAGATGGGAAAAAAAGTATCACCATTAAGTGAGAGGACGATTTCGAATAGGATAATTCCACTTACGGATACTGTCCGTGCCCATTCTCGATGGCTCCTCCTCCTCCACCTCCCTGGCTGGAACTGGGCGAGTTTGGGCGCGAATCGCTGCGACGAATCTGCTTGAGGTCGCGTGCCGTGTTTGAGTTGGAATTGTTCGAGTTCGTCTCGTAGGGCTATCAATGAGCGAATGAAAAGCGAAAACACATATAGCTATTTGTGTATTTTTGTGCTAAGAATATCACGTAACGAACACTAACGTTTCAAACCTATCTAATCAGCAGGAAAGACTGAAAAAGGCCCACCAAATTTTTATTAAATATTCTATACACAATTGATTTGCTATTCAAGGAGCAGGCACTCGACTATGACTGGCGTTCGACTGGGTTTGGCTGCTTTCGACTCTGGCCGTAAAACCGATTCCATCCAGTTCGAACCTCACTTATCTCCCTTTCGATTTGCGACTTATATATATTTCGAGGGCGAGAGCGAATGCCTCTCCAAAAAGCTCCTTATCTCTCGGTTCGTTTAGGACTAATTAGATGATATCAATCATCGTGGCCGAGGTTCAAAGTTGACAGTAAATTCTGCCTTCAACATGACTTCCCATCAAGATGTGTGTCAACACTGTCTATATTTGAATATAATTGGTTATTCAAGAGTCTCTCAAGTCAAGCAGGAAACTCTTTGGAGTTCTAAAAAATGTATTTACTCATTGTTGACTCTTCAGTTTGAAGTCTGCTGTGGGCAGAATCTAGTTCTGCAATCTGATCATTATATGATTAATCATTTTAGATTATTTTGTTATTATTTACAGCCCCAAGCAAGTTGAATGACTCGCGACTGAGTGCGAATGCAAGTGTTTTTACTGCTTAAATACATTTACAACCTTTAATAAAGTATAATAAAGTATTTTGTGTTATCTCAGGGATCTCAGATAGCCGCCAGATAGCGATCCTAGTCTCCCATGAAAAAAAAATGGTAACCAAGCCAAACATTTGCAATTCAAAGCCCTGAGACCGTAATGCAAATACCAAGCCAGCACAGCTCTCCAGAAGAAATCAACAAAATAAGACAATGCAAATGTAAACAATTCGCAAAGAATTGTTTAAATACTGTCGTTGTTGTCGCCGCTGTTGGCGCGTATTGATAAATATTTGCATTTATCTATATTTAATTTCGTATTTCGTATTTCGTATTGTGTGTGTGCTTCAGTTTACTGTTTCTTTATGCAAGAAAAACGAGTTTCGAAAACGCTGCCCCGATTGTGCAATGACCTGAATAAGCCCAGAATATACGCACACGCAGTAACCACAGATATATCTAGATATATAGAGAAAATAGAGCAAATGGCAGAGGCACCTGTTTAAAGATTAAAAAAACTACAGAAAACATTTAGAAATCGAAAAGAATAATTCGTACATTATAATTCTCTGCAAGTCAATCAACTCTGGCTGTCAAGGCTGTGCGCGGCTCATGCGTGGAATTCCCAAAAAAAAGAAGCCAGAACGTTTTTTTGACACAAATGCTATTATTTGGCCAATATAAATACAGACAAGACAGGGGAAACAATCTCACGAAACTAAAATCAGCAAAACGAAACAGTAAATCAACAAGAAACTGAAAGAGAAAACACTTTAAGACAAATTAAGCTATACAAATAGTCAACAAAGTTTGGCGGATTAAACAAAGGCATTCGTCGGTATAAAATATACATAAATCCAAGCATATACGAATATGCGAATATGAAGAGCAAACTCACAAACTCAAGAAAGAAGATGGTCATAATTTACGAGCCAGGCGACGACAAGTCTTTCAATTGTCTGCGGCGGAACGCTTCAAGATTTCAAATTAGAAATTAAGAAAAATACAAAAAGAAGGAGGCAAAAAACTAAAGCAAAATAAACAAAACTACAATAAGAACCTCCAGCAGTGGGCTATAAATAAAAAGCGTTTAAGTAGAATTAAGCAAAAAGGCAGACAAGTAAACCGGTTATAAGCAGATGCCTTTTAAACAGACAGAAAAAAATGCGACTCTGACTCGACCAAGTTTACCCAGTTTTTTGTTGTTGTTGTTTTTTGTTTATTGCCCCCGCAATATGCGTTCATTATGGTCTCTCCTCCTTTTACCACTTGCTCTATATTTATTTGCTTTTCCCGGGGAGGGAACATGCGGAGTTGCCGTGGGCCAGAGGTTCCGGCTATCTAATCTCGGACATTGGTTGACTCAAATTGGTTAACATGCTGACGATCGAAGCTAGTTTAGCCCTAGCTTTTCCAGCTTTCGCAGGCAACTCCTCCCCCACTTCCCAGTTCCCACTTCCCGGGGCCTGATAAGCTGCTGATCCATCTAGCTCGCTCTCTTTCTACGCGCGGCCTTCTGGCTACAAATGAATTACTCAACAATTTCAGGTCGTGAACCATCCTCTGCCGCCTATCTGCTGACTATGGGCTCCCACTCCCAGACGCCTGGCACTTTAATGGGGCCCGGTTCAGTTGGGTTATCGGCATGCCGAGCGCGGGGGCAAGTGAGTGCCGCTAATCGCTGGAAATGTGAGCAATGTTATCGCTGCCGCCTCGAGTGCTGCTGCTACTGCTACTGCCGCTGCTGACCCATGCGATCTGATCCGAGGCGATCCTCTCAGTCTCTCAGTCTCCTGGCCTCCCACCAGTTGCTGTAATAAGTGCAATCATTGTTTTTCCTATAACCATTATCGCCCGCGCACTCTCTCTCTCTCTCTCTCCTAGGAAATTTCCATGTTTGCGCACTTAACCGATACTCTGTGAATATATACGCGTATATATTGGATTATTTATGATGCAGGCAAAATGAGAATCTTCTTCGAGTACGCCACACAAATTGTTATTGACAATCGATCTAGTGAACTGCGTCATCTCTGTGTGAACTAATCGATGCTCTCTCTCTCTCTTAACAAACTAGCCAGAATTGGTTTATTTAGGAAGTATCTCTTTTTTAACCGATACAAACGGGTTCGAGGCAGAAGGTTGCTTAAGACAGTATTTTCCTTGATTGTCACCCACAAAAAAAGCTTTCAAGATTAGGGGTTCGGTAAGAGCCAGTTTCTTTAACATAAAATGGCAATTTGTTTTAGAGTGGATATTTTTTCCGGTTGCATAACCGATACAAACGGGTTAAATGCAAAAAAACCGTACTACATACTTGTTCTTGAAATATTAAACCTTACTGAAGACAAAGTTTCTCGCCAAAGCCTTTATTATTTCTTTAAAAAAGCTTAGTTGATTCTGAATGAATATAATTGCTTGAACAAATGATACACGCAGAAAACTGTTTTTAAAGACGTTTCTTTGTCGTTATTCTTTAAAAACAAAGCATTCTTTCACGTAGGCTTTAAGAAAGAAGATTTTTCCCACAAAAATTAAAAAGTTTAATATTGTAAGGCGTTACTCATCTTGATTTTCTAGTTTCTTTGGTTTAAAAACATAATTATTTTTGGGAATTTTCAAAACCTAATCATCCTAAATTCCAAGACTTGACTCTACTAAGTAATTCCCTTCAGCGACATGTGCGGATCGTTATCCGTAATATAACCTTGACACATGTTCGCTTATCACCAGATTCCTTACCCTAAACCGCACATTACTCATGGAGTCGGAATTGGCCAGGGACTTCTCCGATGGCGAGTTACGACCCCCAAAGGGGGCAGCTATCGCACCGCTGGCACTGTACACCACCGAGTTCGATTCCAGCGATTGTCCAGCGCTGGGTGAGCCGATGCCGCCGCCACCCACTGCAGAGTGGGTGACGCTGGAGCTGGTGGCTGGCGGGGGACCACCCTCCGCCAGGCTGCTGTGCTTCTCATTGCAGGTGGAACAGACCTGAACCATGCCTGGAAGCCACGAGATAATTGCGTTAGTTGGGATGACAAAACTTGTACTAAACGCACTCACCCTGCGGACTAATTGGACTAGCGTTCTTGTAGACTTTCATGGTCTTGATGAATGGATAATAGGGTTCCCGCTCGGCATTCGGGCAGCAGTAGACCAGTCGCAGCTGGGACGAGGGCGTGTCCGTGCCGCAGGTGTAGCACACGAAGGTGGTTCTCTCGGCCGCGGGCGTGGAGCGTTTTCGCAGCTGATAGGAACGCTCCGATTCCGGTTTGTTGGAGGCCTATAAATACATATATACATATATAAGTCATTAATAGCTTAGCTCCTGATCCGGAAATTTGCAGTTTCACTTAGCAGAATTATATAAGAGACGACGGTTCCACAGAAACAACATCACAAAGGTGTGAACTATACAAATATGGTTCTATTTAAAATCGATTAACAAAGCTGAGATTTTTAGCAAACAACTGTTAAGTCATATTCGCACTAACGACCTTTACGCCGTGTGAATAAATGCAATAAAGCCAAGACTCCCAAGTGTTGTTTACAAAACCCCAAAAATAGAAATCATAGAACTCATACTTTTCGATTTTTCTAGCCAATGCAACAAGGCTTTAATTGCCTGAAGCTTTATGAACATTTTGATTGGATTTCAGTCTCCATAAACTGCTAAATCTTGATGAGCACAAGCCGGCTTTGATGTTCATAATTGTTCAAGATGCTGACACAGAAACGACTTTGATAAATTACATTTTTGCGTTGATAGATTGATAGGTTGACACACCCATGAATAAAACATTTATACAATGAGCTTTTTATAAAAGAATATATTAATTTTTTTGTGGTTAATCTTTTAGATTACCTAAAGAATCAATCATCTTAATAATCTCTAAGCTTAGAGACTTGGAATTCATACAATGCGTGAGATAAAAGTATGTCGCTGAGTCTTAAACTTAATCCTTTATTATTTTGCTTATTTTTAGAAATAGAAATCACATTAATATATGAACAAATATCCTTTTTAAAAGCTCGACTTGAATTAAATAACAATAACCTTGTGATGCACCTGCAATAATATAACATTCAGGCTTCCTTCCCATCACCAAAGGCTTCAAAAACAACTGGTGCGTTACGTATACGACCTGTCGAACCGTAGTTTCTCCAACTCAACCCCGCCGCAGCCAAGACCCTCAGGAGCCGTTACTCAAACGTGATCCGTGTTTATACAAATTAATGTACACACATGGATACACCCTCGGCCGCCCCAAACAAAACAACTCGTCATCGGCAATGACAGGCGGCATATTACGTATACGACAAAGTAGATTCTCTCGCTTTATTTGAATATGTCGGCGATTTTTTTTTCTGTTTCTGCTGAAGCTTGCAAATCTTTGCAATTCCATCTCGTTTTATGACCACCGCGTAAACGTACGAATTTATGTATCTATGCATCTCGCGACTGCCCACAACAGTGGTGAGGCGCGGTGAGCATCCATTTATTTTATTAGGCACTAAGTAAATTTAATTGTTTGTTTACTCTTCTTATTTCATTGTGTCAGATTTTTTGACATTGATAGGCGCGCATTTTGATTACACAACGGACGCAGCCGTGGCATGGGTAACTTTCAGATACAAACAGATAGTATCCTATAGCTACGGGGGGAGTATTTGTGTGTGTGTCTGTCTGCCGGTCTCCCGGTCTCTGTTTCGGTTTCCATTTTGTTTGTTTGCCTTGTCATGCGGCTCGCACACACACACACATCACATCACATCAATCTGGACAGTGCCATGTCATCTATATTTATTGATCCAGGGCCTCGATGGCGTCTCCTGCTCCTGTTCCGCCCGGGCGGCCCCCGCCCACTTGGGACCCAACGTCTGTCAGAGTTGGCTTTATGGAAGAACAAGTTCGTCATATTTTTTATATACATTCTTTTTCTGTTCTTCACTTATTTTTTTATGCCCGTTTTCCATGCTCGTGCTCGTTGACTTTATTTCACTGTTTCCCCCGTACAAAAAAAACCTCTTTTGGACCTCATTCTTGTTTGTTTGCTTGTGCTTTTCATGCCGCTGATAAGCATTTCGAAAATGGGGGTCATGACCGTTTAATAACTTTTTATGAACAACTTTTTTCTTCTGTTTTCGGTTCTCTGTTCTCTTTCATAACTTTTGTGGCGTTTGTTTTGTTAATTATAAAGCAAAGTGGAAGTGGGCGGAAGGAAATCTGGCATTGCGGTTAAAGCCATGTTTGTTTGATGTGAAAAAGTTGTTGGCAACTTTTTAAGCCACTTTTTAAGTAGATATAAATAAGTAGTTAACTGCGACGGCAGTAACTTTTACTAATTAATGGTATTGTACTTTTCTAGGGATTATTAAGCACTCGGAATCACGTCAGCTTAAGGTTATTTCTCTCTTTCTCTCTTATCTCTCGGAAATTACAGTTTTATTACTAATTGTTTGCTTTTTTTGCTATTTGGGTCAATATTGATTGATGGCATGGCAATAGTTAATACCCAAAAGGAGGGCATTTCCAACAAGCGATCGGCTTTGTTTTCTTTAGATAAAGAATTCTTTATTTAAACTATTTATAAAGGGGATTTTGTTAAATAATTTTTGATATAATAAATACTTTTAAACTAAAGAGTAGAGTACTTGGAGTATATTTTACAGTAAGCTATTTACAAGCTCCTAAATAATGTTATTTATTTCTCCAGCCTACATCTATATATTAATTAAATATAATCTCCTTCAGCCACTTTACAATTTTTACCTTTTCACTCTGCTGATCCTTTAGAATGAGATATGTTTTAAGTTTCTTGTAATCCTTCCAACCATTTGTATCCTTTGGCTTGAAATTGACTGTTGCCGTTGACGTGTTGCTACTGTTGCTGTTTTCATTGCCATTATTGGATTGGCCATTGTTATTGGTGTTGGCATCGCCCACCAGCATGGTTAGGTTTTGAGCCATTTTTGATTCACTTGTTCACTGAGCACTCGAATAAATACTTTGTATTTCTATTGCATAAATGTAGATCATTTTTTCACAGCATTTCAATTGCTCAATTGTTTTCAATTGAGATTGAATGAATCACTTCTTATTAGCCAAGTGGCATTGGTTGTTGTTATTTTTGCTGTTGTTGAGCTCGCCTGCTGGCAGATTAATTAGAGATTTCTTGGCGGCACCTTAATTAAAACACGATACAAATTAAATTTAATTGAAACCGATTTAAACGTTCTCGTTCTCCTCAATCTTGTCTCTCTCTCACTCCTCTCATCACTCTATCTCCTCGCTGTTTATGCTCGCCCTGTGCAGTTGGGCGTGGATAAAACGCGAACGCGACGACGGATGACGCCAGCAATGATGATGATAATGATGCATCCGTATCCGTTCCCGTTCCCGTTCCCGGGGGTGCTACGAAATTCCGCAAAACCACGCGATTGCCCGCTGCCACCGTCGACGACGGGGATGTGGCAGATTAAGAGGTAACTAATTATGCATTACATGCAACATGCCAGGCCTAATGGAGGCGCAGCCTTAGCGTTCATTAAAAGACACAGTGAACATTTTTGAGATCTTTATAGTTGAAATCTTCACAAAAATAATGATATATTTTTGTAGGCTTGTCACTTCACAGCTTTATTGTTTTATTTCTGAACAAATAAGTTGGTTTTCTCATAATTTGAGCTCAGATTAAGATATTTTATTAACACCTTTCCAAAAGACTGATTTCCTTCAAATAAAAACACTTCTACGGAAAAGCAAACCCAGAAATCTCCTTACCCAATGGGAATCTCATAAATTCAGTTCCCAAAATAATAACAATAATTATATTGTTCCCTGTGCGACACCTCACCTGTTGCTTCCCCGAAATGCAACTGAGCGCCGGGCAAAGGCCACAAATGCTCCCACACGATGAGAATAAAATTCGCGGGAATACGAGTGCTGGTCCCTCCTCACCACAGACAATCAATTGGAGCTCGTGCGAAAGGCGTGGCAGCTGATAACCATAACAGCAAAAAGCGGGGGCCCAAACTGCTGTTGTGCACGAGTTGGATAATAATAATGAGCTGAGCTGAGCACTCGAGTGAAAGTCAATGCGAAACATGGGTTGCGCGGATTTCCCCGCAGATTAACAGCTGTTGATTGAGTTTTTGATTACAAATTCTAAAGTTCAACTGTATTTAAGGGACCAATAGCATGTTTTAGATCAATTAAATGCAACAAAATGTAAAAAATGTACTTGATTAAGTTATTATAAGTTGGGTTAGGTTAGGAAAGCTTGCTAGCGTGCAAACCACACAACTAGTGACCCATCAGGGCACGTATCACGGTGTAGCATTCCGTGCGGTTGGGCTTGATTAGCAGGGCTATCCAATTGCTGTCATAAATTAGCTAATATTTTTTTTAGCAATCTAACTAACTCTGATTACACGAAGTATAAATATATATTTTGCAGGGATGTTAGGCGCACAACATGGGCTGTTTTATTGGTTTTCTTATATTTCATTGCTAAAAGGAAAAATAACCCTTTATACAGCCAAAAAAAAAAACAAGAGTTTAACCTTTCTACGCGTTGTCTTAAAAGTATACTCAAGCAGTAAAACGAGTTTAGTATAGATTTTATACTTCAAAATATCAAATGTATACTCCAAAGTTTAGTTTTTATACTCTATAGTTTCAATTGTGTATTTTTGAGTATTATTTTTATACGAACCTACATCGAAAATTCGATAACATATCGCGTTAGCTAGAATTTAGTGCTTTTCTGTTTGTCGCGTTAGTGATTATATTCTGAAGTCTTGGTGCAGATGAGTATTAAATGTATACTTTCGTAGTATCAAATTAATAAGCATCTTATTAAGAAATTTTTCATACTCAAGAGTATAGAATGCATGTAACAATAGTATAGGTTCTATGATGATTTTTTGTTGGGTGTAGATTAAAGCATTACCTCTAATTTCCAGGTTAAGACATCATAAACTCTAAACCATGCAATAGCAGAAATGTTCAGTTTACTTAAATTTTTCTAACTAAGAAAACCAAAGGAAAACTTATAAAATAACCCCGATTAATTATTGAGAGCACACAGCCCGAGTGCCCATTCATAGCTAAGAAGCAAAACTAAACGTCTTAATTATTCAACGTTGAACTTTTCCTGAACCGCTTCCTAATGCAAATCCAACTGTTTAAACACAGGTTGTTAAAAATTGATTGGATTATCGGCAGACAGAAGCCAATTGTGAGTGGCGCCGCGAGGTAATTGGAGTGAAGAGTGAAGAGAGCTTGGCCTTGGCCAAAACCCAACTGAAACTCGAACTCAAACTCAAGCTGAAAGGGCAGGCGGCGCCGCGCCCACCCAAGTGGGTCAATGTGGGAAGACAAGGACGAAGCAGCAAGCTGGTAGTAAATGGCTTTGTGTGTGGGGGCCGCCAAAGGGGGCGTGCCAATTATTTTTTGACCCACTTAAGTGCCCATGTGCGTGATAAACTATAGAGTTGTTATTGTTGATACAGCTATTGTTGCTTGATGTTGTTGCTGCTTCGCTTTGGGCTGACTGTTACTGGTTACTCTTTACTGGTTTCTGGCTTTCAGGCGATATAAATCAACATTCGCACGCAAATAAATCACATTAAATAACCGATAACAAATACACGAGCAGCGAAAACATTCTTTTTTTTTTTTGGTCTATCCGACAGGAAGAGGAAGAAGCAGAAGAAGTCTATGGAGGTAAAAAAAAAAAGGAAAATGAAAGGAGAGAGAGCACAGGAGTCGAGGAAGCACTGGCGTAGAGGTTTTCTGCGGGGGTCTAGAGGACCCTCGTAAGAAATTTTTGAGACAATTTTAGGACGGGAATACTTTAATAAAATACAAAAGTTTGAAAAATCACATGTAGCTCAAATATTTTTCGGTTTATTTAAAATTCTGGAGGATTTGTGTACCGGTTGAAACAAAACCAAGACTAAGATAAGCTGTTCTCATGGAGCAATATGAAAGAATTCAGCTTGCTCGAATAAAAACCATAATTCTGCATATTTTCATTTATCCATAAATAACAAATATCTTGTCCTATAACTAGATATTTTGAGAAAAGGAAAAACCCCTGGTGAAAATCCCTCCTACGCCACTGCTAAGAAGTATTAGGGAGCATGGGGAGATTGCACATGAAACGGTTGGTTTATTTTTAGAACGGTACACGCAAACAAACGCGCGGAAAACGGCAAGAGGCGCGTGTTTAAAAACGCGCAAAGCGAAACGGTAGTTGTTTGTACTCGTTGTTTTTGCCGTTGCCGCTCTGTTCTTGACTTGCGCCTCACTTGTTTAAGTCGTGTACTTGTACTTGTACTTCAACTTAAAGCACACAGATACGCACATACACACAGTGGCAGGCTTAATGGCTCTGCCACCTCGCCGCCGACAGGTTAAAATACAGTGAACGAACAATCACACCAAAAAACAACTTGACCCGCTTGGCTTTAGGGATGGGATTCCGTTACCAACTTTAGCACAGAAGATACAAAGTTTTCGTTTATTTTAACTGCAACCCGTGTCGTTTATGTGTCGTAAATGTTTAATATTCCCATGTCTACCTGGAGTTTAAATAGTTTTTTGACAATTAGGAATGTGATTTCGTTACCACCTTTGACATTAAATATTTAAGCTTTCAAAGTTCAAAGATAAAGGTATAAAATGGGGTTATTTCATGGCTAAACCTTCCCAATTTTTCTTGAATGCTTTTGTATTTATTATTGAAGGAATTTTACCTTGAACATTCATATAAAATACATATATATTTGGTAAAGCCCAAGATCTAGTCAGCGGATTCCAATAAGAGCCGATATATCCCTTTGGAAATTCTAGTGCAAAGCCCCTTGTGCTTTCTTAAGTTCGAAATAATTTTTCTAGTTCAAAAGATCAAACATTTTCGTATTCAACGAGGAACTAAACACAGAAAATTCTATCTTAGATTCGTTCAAATAAAAAGTTAATCATTATTTTATTAAAAAGAATTCATTGAATTTTCCTTGGCTCCGATTTCGTTGTATTATTTGTACAATTTATTATTGCCTACTGATAGCGTGTTCAACGGAAATTTTAAAATACTTTTTTCCACTTAAATGGTTTGGCACTTTAAAATTTATTACTTTATTGTTTGTGTGTAATTTTCCGTTAATTGTTATGTTTAACGGTGTCACTTATGGATAACGGTCCAACCCATATAATGGGGGTATTCCAGCTGAAGCGATTTAACTGCTTTGAATTGAATTAATTGCGGCAATTGCTG
This sequence comes from Drosophila tani, assembly GCA_008042535.1. NCBI lineage: Eukaryota > Metazoa > Arthropoda > Insecta > Diptera > Drosophilidae > Drosophila > Drosophila tani. The sequence goes on along the minus strand of VNJO01005749.1, from coordinate 1,167 downwards.
CTGGCTGAGCTATTTGCTTTATTAGTTCCCGTATGGAAATGGAAATCATTGAACTGCCGTCCCAGCAATTTAATTATCATATGCACACAGAGCACGAGCAGTAGCACGAGCTGGGGCGTGACTCATCCGTGAGTGAATTAATCACGCGCAATCACGCGCCCATCTCCGCTGACTGACACCTTTTATTTAACCCTTGAAGATGATAGCCCGGCGATTAACTAACTGGAAAAGGGCACAAACTTGGACGTTATTTTTTAAACAGACGCGGCGTCGTTAAGCTTTGCTTTTTGCGTTGTTTTTCTTTCATTTCATTTTGTTATTGTTGAAACCAGTTTTGGAGCATTTGCCACCGTTACCGGCTACTGTTGAGTGTGAGCGACAGGGAGACAGTGGAGAGGCAGAGGGCGAGAGACATTGAACTGCTTTGACAGCCGTGACTTTTGTTTGCTTTTATTATTAACACAATCTCGCACACGACATTTTCGCGGCTGCTGTTTTGTTGTTACACTTTATTGCAATTTGATTTTACACACACTCGTGCACACAGGTTGTGATAACACACACAAAAACACCCGCGAGCTGCTGCTGCTCGGTAATAAACAATTGCAGATTGAGATTGAAAATCGCGCGACGATGGAACGTGGAACGGCCGACAACGACTGACGAACGGCGGCGGCGGCAAGAACGGATCGAGCGCTTGCTGCCTGATGCCAGCGTCGACGGCAACGTCGCACTGTGGGGCGATTTGGTTTAGTGGAGCCTTGTGGCCACAAAAAAAAACCTTGAAAAGGTATTGCTAAAATTATAAATCAAATCATAACAAAAAATTTAAAAAAAAAAATTTTTTTTTAGTCAACATTTCTATTTAAAGGTTTTAAATTTACAAATAATTTTAATTTTGTGACTTAACTACAATTTATAAAAAAAAAAATTGAATCAGGCGTCTACATCGAACTACATCTATATTATTCAAAAATCGAGTCTGAAAGGTCAATTTTATCTGTTTTTTTTACTAATTCGATATTTTCAAAATAAATCACTTTTTCGCACAAATTTCTCTACACGCCCCACAGTGCGACGGCGCTGTCGACGTCTCCGTCAGCGTCGCTGCCGCCGTTGCCTTCACTGATAGAGCCCTGCGCTTTGTTGTTGTTGTTCTTGTGCCCG
>VNJO01005746.1:0-32356 GCA_008042535.1 Drosophila tani | reverse complement strand
ATGTGTGTGTGGTGAAAAGTCTCTCTTTCCGCATCTCTGCGTGTGTGTGTGCAACACCCCCCAAGCCCACACTCACAAACACACACACACCCACAAGCGTCGCTATCGGCCGTTTGTTTTGTGCTCAGATTCGCGTGCCGCCTTTGTTTGGTGCTTTTTTCGCCTTTCGTCGGTTTTCCGGCCCCCTCGTGTGTGTGTGTTTTCTTCCTCTGCTCCTCACCCCTCTCTCTGTGCTATCCGGCTCCGCGGCGGCTTCGTTTTGTGGCCCTCGTCCGGTTACGGTTTAGCGGCTTACGGTCACGGGTACGGCTCCGAGTCCGGCCGCAGCTCCGGATCCGGTTACGGCGGCGCGGGCGACAGCAACAACGCCGCAGTGGATGCCCATGCAGGTGGCCTGGGCCTTGCCCAGGACTTTGGCATGGGCGGCGGTCCGGGGGCGGGTCCGCCCACCCACATGTACGGCGCCGTAGCCCCGCAGGACAGTAAGTATATTCCCAAAAGTCCTCTGTGTTTTTCCTGAAGGAAAGGCGACACACATGTTCGCCATAAGGCGAAGAAAGGGAAATACTTTCTACTTTCTATTTTGTGGATATATTTTGGGAACTGATCATGAATCCTTGCAAGAAATTGATATCATTTGAGCCTTAGAAAGATGTTTAATAAATTAAATAAAATGATCCCTGAAAATCTTATAGGTTAAAGAGCTTATACCCTCAAAAAGGTGTCCTTTTCCATTAATCCAATTAACTTATGGGTTAAAACTAATAAGACTTACAATTGGAAGCCCAGAGGACATCGAATTTCTTCCCAAATCCTCCCATAATTAATCACTTCCCTCTTCCCCACACAGTAATTGTCCGGGACATGGTGCAAATGCCACCGCCGCCGCCCTCAAATGCTCCCACATCGGCGGACGCCTGCCTGAGCATTGTCCACTCGCTGATGTGCCATCGGCAGGGTGGGGAGAGCGAGGGCTTCGCCAAGAGGGCCATCGAGTCGCTGGTGAAGAAGCTGAAGGAGAAGCGCGACGAACTGGACTCGCTGATCACGGCCATAACCACGAACGGAGCCCATCCCAGCAAGTGTGTGACCATTCAGCGCACCCTGGACGGGCGTCTGCAGGTGAGATGGTTTCCCGTGCGCTCGCCTCTTATCGGAGATGAGTGTTTGTCGAAAGTATTTCCGGTTTTCTGATAGCGTTACCCGGTAACGAGTGGCTCTATTTGTTTCTGGGAAATGTATGCTTTGGTTATCGCTATTGACTCCCCTTTGCTCTTGCTTTCTCCTTAGGTCGCCGGCAGAAAGGGCTTTCCGCACGTGATCTACGCCCGAATCTGGCGCTGGCCGGACCTGCACAAGAACGAGCTGAAGCACGTCAAGTACTGCGCCTTCGCCTTCGATCTCAAGTGCGACTCGGTGTGCGTGAATCCCTACCACTACGAGCGCGTCGTCTCGCCGGGCATTGATCTGTCCGGCCTCAGCCTGCAGTCCGGACCCAGTCGCCTGGTGAAGGACGAATACTCAGCAGGGCCACTCGTGGGTGGCATGGATATCGATGGCAATGACATTGGCACAATACAGCACCATCCCACGCAGATGGTGGGTCCTGGGGGCTACGGATATCCACAGGGACCCGCAGAATATGGTAGGAAGCGATATTATTTATTGAATTTTTAATTTCTTTATTTTTATTTCCTTATTTTGTAAACTTTTTGTTCTTTTTTGGTTCTTTCTGTTTTGGTTTTATGATTAGTTGGCGATCCCATGAGTGCAATGTTTCCCTCGGGTCGCACAATACCAAAAATTGAGCCGCAGGATGGTGTTGTTGGGTCGCGCAGCTCCTGGATGGTGCCTCCACCCCCGCGGCTCGGCCAGCCAACGCAGCAGCAGCAGCAGCAGCAACAGCAATCCCAGCAGCAGCAGCAGCAGCAGCAACCCCCGCCGAACCCTCAGCAACAGCAGCAGCAGACCCAATCCCAAGCCCAGGCTGCTGCTCATCCGCTTTGTAAGGATTTCTTATGTTTCCTCTTTATTTGTTGGCTTTTACCTTCCTTTTAGACAATTTTCCCTTGCTTATTGACCTTCTTATTGACCTTATACTTACTCTTCTTCTTTCTCCCCTATTTCCAGCCGTACCTCATGGCATGCCGAGCATGCCTGGCCCCATGAATCCTGTAATGGCGCCCCCGCCTCCGCCCCAGCAGCAGCAGGCTCAGAATCCCCAGGGCAATGGGGTGCACCATGCCCAGGCCAATTCCCCCACAGATCCCGCCACCGCCTTGGCCATGCAGCAGCAGCAACAGCAGCAGCAGCAACAACAGCAGCAACAGCAGCAGCAACAGCAGCAGCAGGCGGGCGGTGTCCCAAATGGCTCCGTTAATAGCAGCAGTGGAGCCGCTAGCGGAGGACAGTATGGACAGTATGGACAACCCCCGCCCGGGAGTCAGATGCAAGGAGGAGGCGCGGGTTCAGTTCCCCCGACCGTGCATGCCCAGCAGAATGGCTATGTGTCACAGGCGGGATCCGGGGGCACTGCTTCGGTAGGAGGAGGCGGTGGCTTTGGCTCTAATCCAACGACAGCCCAGCAGCAGCAACAGCAGCCGCCGTCGGGAGTGCAGGCCAATGCGGGCTCAGCTGGTGGGGCTCAGGCAGGCGGAGGAGGTGGCGCAGCAGGCACCTGGACGGGTCCCAATACCCTGACCTACACGCAGTCCATGCAGCCGCCCGATCCGCGCTCTCTGCCAGGTGGATTCTGTAAGTACTTACTCGATAATATTTTTTAACTCAATTCTAGCAACAGTCCCCGCTCTTTCAGGGAACTCCACGCTGCCGGGTGATCTCGGTTCGCCGCAACAAACTCCCCCACAGCAGCAGCAACAGCCACGTCTCCTTTCACGCCAACCGCCGCCGGAATACTGGTGCTCCATAGCCTACTTTGAGCTGGACACCCAGGTGGGCGAGACCTTCAAGGTGCCATCGGCGAAACCCAACGTCATAATCGACGGCTACGTGGATCCCTCTGGCGGCAATCGCTTCTGTCTGGGCGCCCTCAGCAACGTGCATCGCACCGAGCAATCGGAAAGGGCCAGGTGAGAGTGTATTTATGGTTATTTATTATAAAGAAATTATTAATCTATTCATTTTTATGGCAGACTGCACATTGGCAAGGGCGTGCAGCTGGATCTGCGTGGCGAGGGCGACGTTTGGCTGCGCTGCCTCAGCGACAACTCGGTGTTCGTACAAAGCTATTATCTGGATCGCGAGGCGGGTCGCACCCCGGGCGATGCAGTGCACAAGATTTATCCGGCGGCGTGCATCAAGGTAGGAGCTTGGATTATAGAAGTTTATTGCTAATTCTTCAACGTTTTTCTGTAGGTGTTTGACCTGCGCCAGTGCCACCAGCAGATGCACTCGCTGGCCACCAATGCGCAGGCAGCGGCCGCAGCTCAGGCGGCAGCCGTGGCCGGCGTGGCCAATCAGCAGATGGGCGGCGGTGGAGGCGGCAGAAGTGAGTGAGCTTAAGCTAAGATTTCTAGAACCAAAACTAACCATTTCTGCATTTCTTTAGGCATCACAGCAGCCGCCGGCATTGGCGTGGACGATCTGCGTCGGCTTTGCATACTGCGGCTGAGCTTTGTTAAGGGCTGGGGACCTGACTATCCGCGACAGTCGATCAAGGAGACGCCCTGCTGGATCGAGGTGCATCTGCATCGTGCGCTCCAGCTGCTGGACGAGGTGCTCCATGCCATGCCCATCGATGGCCCAAGGGCAGCTGCTTAAAACGCAGCATCATCTACGTTTAGGATTCAGTTAGGGGCAGCTATTGGTCTTTCATTTGCAATTCTCGATCCCGTTCGCGATTATGTTTTTGCCTTTGATTATTTAATAATGATTTTTATAAAAAATTAAAAAGTGAGCAAGTGAGCGAGCAGTCTTAAGTACGCAGCTAAGCATCTAGTTTTATGTACTATATATTTAAATACACACACTTACCCAAGCACCCACGCAGAGCACACACACACGGCGATAATTGACAGAGCATTCGTTCGTTTGCTGCCCACTTCCTGCCACGCGAATCACCACAAGAAGCATACACACACATTACAAGCATTACAACAATCATCCAAGTCCAAGCCAGCGGGCGAAACAAAACAAAGAGAAAGAGGAATCAACATCGATGCACACATAAATACATACATATGATGTAAAATGCAACATACATAAGTAAGGCAAAAGCAAAACAAGTAGCTGTAACATACATAAGTGTAATAAACAGAGCATAAACGAAGGAATTTGTATTATTATTTGGTGGATTTAATAGAGTTTGTGTTACACTTGTAACAAGAAAACGATGTTCAGTGTAAAAAACAAGAACAAATTATATTGGGATTAGCGGTGAGAAAAAAGATCAATGAAATTGTTGTTGGCTAGCTCGGTCTTATCAGTATGGGACGGCGACACAAAGAGGAAAGTGCAAAATTGTTTGTGTATAGCGAAGTGGGAGCCTATGCTGTGGGATTTTACAAAAACAAATGTGATGCGTGGGCATAGGCTTGAGCATCACGGCTGTAAAACATGGATGGGCAATGAATTTCAAGGAGGGAGCCCTTCAAAAACGAAAGGTGTTTGTTTAGGTCTTGGGTATTTATTAATTAATCAAATTAGAAGAACTCTAGAAGATCGAATACCAAATACTCCCCTAATAGCTTTCAGTGCGTAGCTCCACCTGCTGATCCAGCCAGCTAATCCAATCCGTAGTTATGGGGCGCTCCAAAGTGATCTCGTGGAAGACCTCAACGCGACATGTTTCCACAAACCGAAAAGTCTCAAATAGATGTAAAGATATAGTGTTATCCATGTCAATCTTGACCTGGAACTTTTCCAGATTAAGCTGATCCTGGGACTGGGCGTACTTGAGCATGAGGAGCATGGCTTCGCGTCCGAATTCCTTGCCTCGCGCAGCTGGTTCGGCAATCATGATCTCCGCCTCGGCCACTTGTTGATTGCTCTCCGGATCTGGATGCAGAAAGAGATTTGTGTCCCCCACCATGGCAGCAATTTCGTCCTGATTCCGGCCATAGATTTCGGCATCCAGGATAATAAATGTGAGTTTGTCACTGTCCTCGCGCCAACTCCTCTGCATCTCGTACTCCTCATCCAAAGTGAGTTCCTCGGAGGCGGTCAACTGGCGCAGGGTTTCGTTGCTCATCCAGTCGTGGTATTTGGGCACATGGCGGGCTTCGTAGGGAACCAGGATGACCCTACGGCCCAGTATTTTCGTTTTCTCATTCAGACGCATACCGTGAGATACTTGAAACTTTAGAAACTACGAAATTTACTGAGGTTGTGGGGTTTGTTTATAATCCCAGGATGTTCTGGAATTCCCTTTCACGAAGAGATGGAGGTTTATCAATTTTCAGGAGCTACAAATATAATTATATTATTAATTAAATACAAACAAATTTTATTAAATATGGGCTCTAATTTAATTTTACTTTGTATATAAAAACACAAGAAATTAAACAGTTATTTTCTAACCGAATTCAAAATCGGGAACGCGCCCAATAAAACAGCTGAGCCACTCTAAGCCGGATCTGGCAACGCCGCATTCAGCTGATAAGTCCAAACAAACGCCGAGTGTATTTAGCATTAATTTATAAAATGCCCAGCCGTAATTGCCGCACCTGCGGCAAATTCATCTTCTCCAGGAACCCGCGGAACCTCTTCAATGAGCCGGACTGCATATATCTCCACCAGATCGAGGCTTTAACGGGACTTTATGTGAGTTTAAGGCGGTCCAGTCGCCTGGCACGTTCAGACAGTCTGAACGTTTTGGGGCGGCGGTCGTCGTTCTTTAATTTAAATTTGATTAATTGGCAGTTGCTGGAGGGATCGGAGTTCGAATTCCCCGTCTCCATCTGCGGACCGTGCGAGGTGTCGCTGCGGGAGGCGGTACGTTTCCGGGAACGGATCATTCTCACCCAGAAAACACTGCAAAGCAGTCCCAGCGTCTTGGTGGATGACCTGAATTTAAATCAAATCAAGGGAGGCGAGCAGCCGGAAGTGGTGGAGAAGCAGCCGGAAATGGCGGAGCTGCAGCAGAAGAAGGCGATGGAGCCGCAACAAGTGGAGGTGGACCAGCAGGAGATGCTTATCCTCGAAGAAATCACACAGTATGAAGTTATAGAAGAGCAGATAGTTGAGGTGACGGACGAACTACCGCTGGACGAGGAGGAGTTTATCTCGGAGGAGAAGGAGCCGGAAAAGGAGAAGGATGTCGAGAAACCAAGTCCAGCTGCAACCTGCCCTCCCAAGGTCCCCCCGTTGTCCGTGACCTTCGCGGACAACAGCGATGCCCGCCAGCAACCACGCGTTCAATGGGACAAGCTTACCGAGGAGCAGGTGGTCGCCCTGAAGCGGGAACGCCGCAAGAGGGACTGCATCTGCGAGCAGTGCGGGCGGCACTTCTCCTGTCCCAGCAACTTCAAGGTGCACCTGTTGCGTCACACCGGGCTGAAGAGCTTCGCCTGCACCGAGTGTCCCCAGAAGTTTTACACGGCCCATCTGCTGCGACGGCACCAGGACATCCATTCTGGCGAGCGTCCCTATTCCTGCCAGTATTGCGAGATGACGTTCTACAACACCAGCGTGCGAACGCGGCACGAGCGCATGTGAGGGTCCTTTTTGGGTTCTTCCTTATAATTTATTTATTTTCTAACTTCTTTGTACAATTCCAGTCGCCATACAAATCTCAAGCCCTTCAAGTGCACCGAATGTGATAAAAGCTTCGCCATGAGCGGAAAACTCCGGGAGCACATGCTCACGCACACGGGCGAGCGAGCCTTCCAGTAAGTATCAACAAAAAAGACTTCCATTAAGAGTGATTAACCTCTTATTTATCTAACCTTCCAGTTGTGAGCCCTGCAAAGCCTCTTTCGTACGACGGTCCCACCTCTTATCCCACCTCCGTACCAAAGGGCATGCTCAGAATGCAAGCGCCCAGGAGTCGGCCTCCAAAGGAATGGATCTCGATGTGGAGACGGTGCTGTCCTCATGTATAGATCAGACTTAGTACAAATCAATACAGAAATAGGCTAAGATTAAGATTTTTTTATTGTAGAATACTTTAAGTGATATTTTTTATTGACTGAAATTGTATATATAAAATTATTAATAATAATTGTACATAATAATATAATAAAAATCTACATTTTAAAATAACTACTCAAAAAAGAAGCCCCGCAACCCTTTAAACGTTAATTTATTTTACAATATTTCATATTCGATTATAAATTCAAATAATGCGGTCCACGAAAAGTATCACAACGCTTCTACAAATCGATAAAAGTAACCGAATAATTGTGAAAGCTATCGAGTATGACTGTTTCTCGATAAATAAAAAATACCATATTTCCCCCGATTATTTGGTATTTTTACAAAAATTCCCTTCATTTTCCTAGTGTTTTAAAATGTAAAACAACAACAACTGATTTTAACGAGTTATAAACGCTTATATTTACAAGTTCTTTGTGCATTTAAGAGCCCAATAGTTGCGGAACTGTATTATCTATTAATTTTATTGTAAAGCTAACCAGATATTGTAGTGCTTCTCTGCCCTGCCGTCAGGTGTGACTTTTAGGCTGGCAACTTTGCATGTGGTGTTCGTTCTATCTTGTTGTTGTCCCTAAGGACCCTAAAGACATTTAAGGAGTGTGCTCTGGATGCAACTTTTGCCCTGGGATTTTGTAAAACAGACGTTGAACAGACAGAATCCATCGCGAAAGACGCAGCTAAGAGCACTGTCGGTCCGAGACACCGACAGAAAACACACACAACCGAAAGAATCGCGAGTGGCGGGAGTGGGGAGTGGTGAGTGGGACACGGGACGCAGAGTTTTCCGGCGCGGGGCTTCTGGCTTAACCAATGTGGCACTTCCAATGAGGAATCAATTGCAAGTCGTTGGATGCTCTCAGTATTGGTTATTGGCGAGATTGGCCCCGATGCAGCTATAGTTGTTGTTCCGCTCAGTCCGAGAGTTATATCCCCCGATTTAGTTTAGTTGTCATCACTATTAACCTGAAATGGAGGAGGCGGTAGAGACGGAACAGGCCTGCAAGCGACCACGGCTGGAGGATGAGGAGCAGGAGCTCAAGGTGGCCGGCTTTTCGCTGAGCGCCATCGAGGAGATGCGCCAGACGCGGGACAACGAGCGGGACAACGAGCCCATGGACCAGCAGCTCCGGCAGTTCCAAGTCCTCGACGAGGTCGGATCTGCCAGCGATGAGGCTGAGGATTCAGGTAAGTTCGGAATGCTAAGCGATACTATCGAGCTACTTATAATTATTTTCAAGTAGAAAGCGATGAATCTGGGATGGATTAATTAAGTGTAATGAATTTAATTCTCTTCCAAAATTATTCTAAATATTATATGAGTAATCTTTTAAAACCTCCCATTGTTTTCGGTGCACTGCCACTTCTTTATCTCGAGAAATCACTGGTTCTATCATTGTGCAAATACAGGAGGCTGATAGATAGGGCAGCCAGCCCCTAAAACCGCCAAGTACCAGCCTCAGTTATATTTCGGATTCCTGAGGGTCAGGTGGCTGTGTCTTGGGGCTGGCTGTCATGCGTATGATACCAATTATCAGGCTGGATTGGCCAGCCAAGTCAGGTATAGTTCTGTAATGCAGATCTCACCCAGGTCACATGTTTATTTATCTAGATTATCATGTTTCCTATTACTCATCCAACCATCTATCCATCTGGTTAGGTAGACTTTACAGTGTAAATGGCAAATAATTAATGTTTATTTTCCCGAACTCTCAGTAAGTGGAGCCTATTGTTTGCGTTGAATGGAAAACATCAGAGTTTCGTATTTCTCTGCAAAGCAAGTGGGTTTCCTCAGCCCTGGATGGCTCTTTTAGTTTTCAGAGCTCTCTTTGCTATGTCTAAGAGTTTTCAGGATAAATATCGTGCGCTCAGTGGTACAAACACAAAACCTAAACATCGTCCGCTTTCGGGGTTTAAATAAATTCACTTATTCTGTCTGGCTTTTAACTTCTTGTCGTCCAATCATATTCTAAACCCTGATTGCATCTATTTACATGGCAACCAGACGATGTCAGCGAGAAGCAGGCGGGTGAGAGGTTCGGAGAAGGTGGCGAGGACGACGAGGAGGCGGCCGATGGCGAGGGAGAGGAATATGATTCCTCGGAGTTCGATGACGAGGAGATCGAGAACCTGCTGGATGAGAAGCTGCCCGACGAGCTGCGCGACTCCAAGCGGCCCAAGTACGAGCAGCGCTTCAAGACAGTGCTCGAGGGTGAGTGATATGCCAAGTGCAAACTCCTAACTAACCCTACTCCAAACTAACCCTCTTCGCATGCTCCAGAGAAGCGCCTTAATCACTTTGAGGTGCTGCCGGAGGACTGGGTGCAGGTGACGCACAACAGCGGCATGCCGCTCTTCCTGCACCGCAAGACGCGCGTCTGCTGTGCCTCCAGGCCCTACTTTCTGGGCACGGGCAGCGCCCGCAAGCACGCCGTTCCCCTGGGAGCCATTCCCTGTCTCAACTACCGCCGGGCTTTAGATGAGGAATCCAAGGTGGGACAGAAGAAGCCAGAGGAGGCGCCAGCAGCGGGCGTGTGTCCCATAACCGGGGCCAAGGCTCCTCCAGCAGAAGCAGTAACTGAACCCATGGATGTGGAGGGCAAGGAGAATGGTGAGGAGAATGGAGAACCCAAGCCGGAGGCCTTGACAGCTCTCATTCCGACCGCCAAAATTGTGACTGTCAACGAGAACACGCAAAAGGAGTCCCTGACGCCGGACCAACTGCACACCTATTGCCAGAAACTATTCAAGTTCAAGGTGATCCGCGTCCTGCGATTCCGCAGCTGGAATGCCCGCCGCCAGTTCACCAAGAACCGCAAGCACATCAAGAATATCCAAAGGCCCACTCTGCCCGATGGCACCAAGCTGATCAAGTTCCCCATTCTGGCCGGGTCCGGCGATGGCGGCGCCATGAATCCGCGCGGCCGTAAGGAGTGGATCATGAATCCCAACGGCAAGAGCTTCGTTTGTATCCTGCACGAGTATGTGCAGCACGCGCTGAAGACGCAGCCCACATACGAGTTCAAGGAGCTTCAGAATGCAGCAACGCCCTACTCTGCCACCGTCTCGGTGAGTAATCTCAAGTATGGCACGGGCTATGGCACCAGCAAGAAGCAGGCCAAATCGGAGGCGGCTCGCGAGACCCTGGAGATACTTATACCCGATGTCAAGGACAAGATAACGGGCAACAGCAAGGAGAAAAAGACCGGCACGGCCAAGAACGCGCAGAGCGATCTATCTGTGAGTATAATTTATTCTTTGTAAACTCCCACGCTTTTATTTCAAAATAATAACGGCGGATGGCTTTTATTTTTATAACTTTTTCTTTTTCTCCATCCGAAACGTGTCGATCGCTCTTTTTTTTGCCAAACCAAAGTGACCGTATGTTCTTTTCTTAAAAATCTAGCTTAATTCTATGCGTTATAATGTGACCGTGTAATTCAAAATGAGGTGTTTCCATCTTGTAGAATTTATTCCTAATGAAATACAAACCCTTCTACCTCAAGGTCTTCGACGACATTCGAATTGAGGACCCGCGGGTCACCGAGTTCTGTAATAAAACCACGGAGCCCTCGCCCAATGCCATACTGCTGACGTGCCTGCAGCGCAACTACGGCAGCGATGTCCAGATCCAGCAGGAGATCACGCGGACGGCGAACAACAAGAATGAGTTCACCATGACTGTGGGCAAGCACACCGCCAAGGTGGCCTGCAAGAACAAGCGCGAGGGCAAGCAGCTGGCCTCCCAGGCGATCCTTCAGATCCTGCATCCGCACATCATGACCTGGGGCTCGCTGTTGCGGCTGTACGGCAACAACTCCATCAAGAGTTTCAAGGAGAAGAAGCTGGAGGAGCAGGAGATCACCGTGCTGCAGAGCAAGGCGGCCCTCAATCAGCCCAACTATGCCATTCTGGACAAGCTCAAAACGGAGATGCTGAAGCTGTGCGCCAAGCAGGAGAGCGTCCTCACCATGGGCACCTTTGTCCCTCCCAGCGACGTGGATCTGCCCACATCCTCGGGCTCCAATCTGAACAATGTCGAGCTCTGATTTAACTTGAATTCTCTCTCTTAAACATCGTTAATGACAATTATTTAACTATTGGATTCGTTCTCTAGAGGCAACAAAGAACTGACTTCAACTCGGCCTTAATTATCGCAGCAATAGTAGCCTGTCATTATATTATATTATTTAAAAGAAAATGTCTTTGCTCTAGGTCTAAGTAAATATAAATCAAGATAAACTTTTTCCAAATAAACATGCAAGTTGAAAACTTTAAAAGGAGCTCCATTATTCATTCCGGGTTTTGGGCAGAGAAAAACAGCAATTTATCAATGTTTACGTAAATATTTGATTAGCTAATTTGGCCATAAATCTTGTCTTTATCATTTCCATCGGCCAGCTTATGTTTCCTAGGGAAATATCCTCAAAAGCGGTAAGAATTTAAGTTATTTTAATTTAATTTATTAAAATTTAATACAAACGTATTGAAATCAGATAGAATTCAACTTAATTTCAATTGAAATCTATTCAAATTCATTTTAAATATGTTTCATATTTCACCTTAATAGAAATCACTTTAATTTAAATAGAAATATTGTATTTCGTATATAAATACGATTTGTATTCAAATTTAATAGATTTTCTTTTTAAATTAAAAATTGTTAACAACTTTAAACATAAACTGTAAGAATTTGAGAATTTATTTCGTTCGCAGATTTTATTTTTTCTATCAGTGAAGCTGTAAGAATTTGATAATTTAATTTAATAAAAAACAGACAAAGATAATTTAATTGAAAATTTGGTAACAACTTTAAACATAAATTGTGGGCTCACCGAATTTATTTCGTTTTGCCAGACATTCGAGCAATTATTTATCAATGTTTATGCAAATAGTATCGTTTTTGTTCAGCTAATTTCCCCGTAAATCTTTCCCAATCATTTCGCCAAAAACCATTGACCTTTAACCAATTTCGGCAAAATGTTTAAAAAGCCATATAAAAATGTACAAAAAAGAATGAAATATTTACTTGGTCATTAGAGGGGGGCAGGGGCTGGGGCTTGGGCAGGTGAGTGGATGTAAATATTTAAAACGCAGGCAGGTCGCCCTCGGTAGGTAGGTGTGTGTGTGTTGTGTGTGCGTGCAATTATTTAAAAGACGATGCAGTCATAAATTATGCTACATTTTCATTTCATTCTAACGCTTCCTTTTTTTATGGCATTCCAACGAGCGTGTCGCACACAGACATATTTATGGGGGGGCTCCAGAGAGAGTCAGCCTGGAGAGAGTCCGCTGAGAGCGGCGCCTGCGCACCGTTAGCTGCGTTTTGCGCAGCAGCCCTGCTGCGAGATGAACCGTTCGTTCACTTGGCCAAAATTCGTATCTGTATCTTCAGTACGGATTCTACGCGTGACGAGTACGAAACTCCGGTCGTCGTCCTGCTCGTCGCTCCAGTTAGCCAGCCGCTCGTCTGCGATTTATAATTAAATCACAGTAACTCGGAACAGACAGAGAAAAAAGAGAAATACCGAAAAATAAACACAAATAAAAACAGAGCCCCCTTCTAAATAAAAAAGAGAGGAAGAGGATTCCCCCTTGGAAACTGCAGTTGCTGCAACGAGCAGCATCACTTTTATTGACATTCATCTTAGTCGCCTGTAAGCCTGTCCGCCTGTCGCCCGTCGCCTGTCACTGTCCCTAAATCCCTAAAAACCCCGCATATATGCGCGCCCCCGGATAACCCCCGGATAACCCCCGTCTGAGCCCCCGGTGCTCGTCGAGTGTCGCGTGTTGCAAGTGCGTGGGTCCCATCAAATCACTGGATATATCAGCCGCACCGACACGCGCGCCGTTTTTGATTTTTCGCTTAGCGGCACAAAAATTGGGTCTCCCTAAAAAGAGGAAAAAAACCAGTCGGTAGGGAAAATACGGAAAATCGGGAAAAAAAATATATACAGTCTCCTCTTGGCTTTAACAGACACCGCCGCCTCTGTGTACAAGTATATTATATTGTGTTTAATGCATTTGGCCCGCCGCTGGCCCAGGCAATTCCCAGATATGTAAATTATGCCGAAATTCTATTGGAATTTTTGTCAACGCCAGTGAATTTGGTAAACAGCCAGTCGGAGGCAGCAGCCAGGATAACACACAGCATCGTCGAGGAGCAAGGAGCAAGGAGCAAGCAGGGCCAAGGTAGGTAAGCGGTAGCGCATTAGGCGCCAAGTGTCAGCGGAGAATGCTGCTGGAAAATTCAATAATCCGCCGCAGGGCGCCCAATTGTCCCCCCTTCTTCATACATACGGAGACCGGAGGGTGGCCACCCAAAAAACCCGCTCCGTGCTTCTCATCCGGGCGCATACTGAATGTACATATATACACAGGCACAAAAAGAAGGTATCTCTGTAAGATAGGATATTGCAAAAAGCATATTGCAGGCGGCTTTTAATTTTATTGAGATTACGTGCCTTAGATTTGTATCTTTTTTAAAACTATTATTTGGCCACTTGAAAGTAACCTATGGATTATTTTCTTTGGCTGAAATAAAGATTGAAGGTGGTTTGATATAAAAGTAAACATTTTAGTTTGAAACATTTGGCCTAAGGTTGTAAATTATAAATGTAACATTTCTAAATCAAGTAAATTAAGTTTATTATTATTAAATTTAGTTTGCTTTTGGTAATATTTTGTATAACATGATTTTTAATAGAATTTTAAATCACACGAGTTAAAGCTATTTAAAATATGAGTATAATTATATTTTTTAGCAGTTGTACATTTTTAATGTTCATTTTCTAAATCAAGTTTTCGAAGTCAATAAATCAATTTAAAAGGTATCATAAAGTATATTATTAATTGATATAGTTTCCTTTAGGTTAGGTAAATCACATATTGTTAAATGCAGTATTCAAATTATATTACCTTTTCAGTCCTTAGTTCCTTGAAAAATAATTAAGAAAAGGAGAGATTTTAAAAATAAAGTCAATTCACATATTGTAAAAATCAGTATGAAAAAAATTATTTGACCCTTTTGAGTCCTTAGATCCATAAAAAATATTTAATTAAAGGTGGGTTACGAAGATTTTCTGTACTTCCTCGCGTTTTTAAGTATTTCACAGTAAATTCTATCCTAGCTTGCAATATTTTCGATATTCTTGACTAAAATTAAACCCATTTTCCTTGCTTTTGCTTGGTAGAGATTTCTGCCTTGCTTCCGATATTTTGTCAACTTTTTCTCTTGGTGCATCTACATGGCACATTGGTACATACAGTATGTATTCTCGCTCGACTCTGTTGTAGTCTGTTGCGTCCAAAAGTAGGTTGACTTCGGTCTGGTTTTGGATCCGCTGTGTTTTGCGTTTTGCCTGGCGATTGGCCTTTGCTTCGCCGCTTTGTTGCCCCGATTGTCGCTCGATATATCCATTTAGTTTCAGTTTCAGTTTCAGTTTCGGTTCAGGTTTCGTTTTCACTCCCAGCTAATTTCGGTGGAATGAAACAAACGCCTAAATAACAAATAACAAATAGCAAATAACAAATAGCAGTAAATAAGTAAGGAGGGCCAGATGTGAATGTGTTTACTTGGCGTTACACGACGCGGTCTCGGCTCAGCTCCTCTGCGTTTCCTGCGGGAAAAGTGACCTTTGAAGTTTTGATAAGCAAATCCAGGTAATGCCGTCCCTGCCCAGGATGCCCCAGGGCATCCATTTGCTCCCGGACGGAACCGGGGGATTTCCTCTCGTTCACGCCGAAACAAAGGCTTTCTAGGAAGCACCGGCGTCTTAGGGACCCTTCTTAATACATTTTCTTTCCTTTCGTGCTTCCGTCATTGTCGGCCCTTCCCCTGGCCATTCATCAATATTTAAAAAAAAAAATTGTATTTTCTTTTAAGTTTCGTTCAATTCCGGTTGATGAATTTCCAGGCATCCATTAGACACGCGAGTTCTGAAGGTTTTCTTTTTAATTTTCACTTACAGTTAATGTCCCTGCACTTTTAGGGGTTCTAATACCTTATGGGGAGGGGGCTTAAGAGTTCGGTTCGGTTGGTAATTATGATTTATTCTTCAATTACATTATTAAATCTAAAATATTGGCATCGCAAGAGGCTATGAAATTACAAAACCACATACTGGTGCTTACTTTTAGGCAACTGAAAGAAAGATTTGAAATCTCTACAAATTATCTTTACCGAAAAATCTATGTTTTTTCACCCCTACCGCAGATATCAGAGATAATCGACACATACTTATTTTAGCCTCTTTAATAAAAATTCTAAAAGGTGTAAGCATAAACAAATAACATAAACAAACTCATTCCTAATTTATTTCCTTAAGTCTTTAATATAAATTAATTCCCGACCTTAATCTCAGCAAACATTCCAAAAGCTGCTTCTTATTATTTCTCTAAGGATAAAAAGTTTCCCGAAATAAAGAAAAGAAAACTCCTGCTGCTCCACGTAAGGTTTTTGCTTTTTAATAATGCTCACATTCCTCGAAAGTTTGTTTTAATTAATATTCCAAAATGCTAAACAGACGGAACCAGACAAACAAAACAAACACCAAGCAAACGAAAATATTTATGTAAACCTGGAGAAAAGTTAGTTACCAAGCTGGGGATGGAAATTCGGGAGGAGTTTTTGCTCCCCTTTTCCCTAAGCGTTTTTCTGGCGACGGGTTGCAATGGCAACGATCCGCAAAAAGACAGGACCGCAAGGTGTTCTTTGATGTCTGATAAGCAAATCCTCGGCGATGTGACACCTTCGGCTCAATGCGACGATGACCGACCCAGCTTCCATTTTCCCCAATTTCCCAACCGCCAAAAACAAATCGGAAAAGCAACGGAGGGCCATCGGTGCGTGTACTTAATAATGCAAATACCCGCAGAAACTTTTTTGGGAAGGAGGCGGAGGCGGTGGGGGACTGTCAGAAAATTCCGAAAGGGGCTTATCAAATTCTTAGAACGGCTTTGCCGAGAAATAGAAAAGTAAGCCGGAAAAATCGGCAGGCGAGGGCCAATTTGGTGCGGTAACAAATTATCACTTGGCCGGGAAAATCAATAAACATTAATCTTGTTGCGATTTTGTCTATATCCCGCCCATTATTTGCATAGTTAATGGCGAAGGGGGCGCCGGCGGCCATTTAACCGACAGATTTTAAGTTCGATTGGTTGCGCATCCAATTGTTATTAAAATTATTGCCCCGTCGGCTAAGCTGAGTATGCTCTACTTGTAGTTTTGAATCGGAATCGATTTCTGGCGCAAGCCATAAGCCTGTCTTGCTTATTTAACTGGAAACTGTTGAGGGATTCGTTTGCATTTGCATTTGTATAATTAAAATGGAATATGGCAATGAATATGGGCCCCTCTGGGCATATTTGCAACTGTTCAAGGTGTGTGGCTGTAATGGCAAAGAAGTTGCGAAGGCTACACAGGTAAAACAAGGATTAAAAGGAAACTGGAGGAAACTGTAGATGTTTTTTTTTTTTTTGTATTTATTGAAGCTTACTCTAACATATCACTTATGAACATATTAAATCAAAAACGTAGAAAGGTTTAATTTGTAAGCACTGCTTAGAATCACTTTTTGCGTGTCTGAGTACGTAGCTTTAAGTAAAAAGGAAATCTACGGTCACACTAC
Organism: Drosophila tani; assembly: GCA_008042535.1. NCBI lineage: Eukaryota > Metazoa > Arthropoda > Insecta > Diptera > Drosophilidae > Drosophila > Drosophila tani. The sequence continues at coordinate 15,617 of VNJO01005746.1, read as the reverse complement.
GATTTTCAGAACGAAAACTTAAAGACATTGAAAGTTATAAAAATAAAATAAATCGACGAAATAAAGAATAATATACATGGGAACCCCGATAACAGGTTGAAACTTTATTCCCTTACATTTTCCAGGTTTTCCAACCAATTGTTCTTAAATTTTGGGGTACCTTTCTTTTTACATGTATTGACATGTATTATTTACATGTTTTTTTTCTATCTACCTAACTTTAAGACATTTTAGTTTCACGTTATATTAATAATCGATATTAAACTCTTATGGCACAGCTTCTTGATCAACTAAATTGAATATCCCCCAAAACCGTTCAACTGAAACTTCTTTGAAGTTAATTGAAGTCCAATCGACCGTGTTCAGACAAGATCATTTCTATTTTCTCAGTGGCAATTAACACACAGATGTGTGCATGTGCGTGTGTGCGTATGTGAGTACCAAGGGTCGGGGCGAAACTCCTCAAAAGCCAACCTCAAGGACTCTTTGCTGCGACGTAGATTGAATCTTGTGTGTTCAACATGGCGTATACATAATGTATAAATGAGTTTTCTTGGCGGCAGCGTGACATGTGAGTTTGCCATTAAAAGGGAAATGAAATGATTCTGCTAATAGACCCCGGGGATTTCTTTTTGATTGGCCCTTCGGACGTGCCCCCCTGTGCCCCCGTCCTCCGTTCTGCTAAAACTTCACATTTCCATATTGATTTCATGAACGCAACGTAAAGTGAAGCCCCCGCAAAAAGCAATCTCAATCTCATCGATGGAACGGAACTTTATGCCATGAAATTAAAATTTAATTTCAATTAACTTATCACATCGTTGCCAGCATCCGACACCCGAAACCCGACACCAATCGGGATTCCTAAGCCCCTTCCGTCGCCGCCGTCGCATCAACACATTGAACCCGGGCTAATCTACCACAAAATACCTCGAGGATGGGGGGCCTAGAAAGGCTCCTCGTCCCCCCATCACCTTGCCAACTTACCAACTTACCAGTTTGCCAACTTGCCACCTTGAAAATTTCATAATTAAACGTTGCCCGAGCACGGCGGACGAGAGCGAGACCAGACTGAGGACCGAGGCATATAGCCCTGGGTGACATCTTCAAGAATTCTAATTAAATCATCCCCGACGAACTTTTTGAGGACTTTCTATGTTGATTCATGTTCCATGTGGCAGCTGCCCCCAAGTTTTCCACAAAATCCGCAAAGAGAAAAAAATAAAATAGACCGAGCAGCCAGAGCAGCCGGAGCAAAATTTCGAAAAATGAAATGGAAAACTTTGCGCCTTGCACGGCCCAAGAATTTCACTTGATTTCTATTTGTTGTTCTTCTGGCTGTCCCAGTAACCCCTCTTGCTTTCTTCGGTTTGCTCCCTACCCTTCATTCCCTCCATTTTCCCTTCGGATCTTCAGATCTTAGCCATTTACCGGTCCGTGTTTTATGCCGACTAATTTGTGGTGTTTGCTTTTCGGTCGCTTCTGACTCGGGCCCACTCCCAGGATTATGCAAGGCTGGCAGGAGGCAGGAGGATAGGAGTATCAGTATCCCATGTCGGCGTGGCGAAACACAGGAAAAAACTTAACAATATCTGTTACAGACTTGTCATCCCTTTTTTATCCAGCACCAGAAATTTGTAGTGATTTCGAATAACTATTCCTATGGCCCCTAAGAGCATATTGTAAGATGTTGTACTTTGACTTTTGCCAATGTACTGGCAGAAATCTAAAGCAGTTTATATCATTATTTTACGAGACATTAAATATAATATAAAGTTAAAGTAAAGAAGTAAAAACTGTATATTTTTCTAAGAAATGGTAACAAACATGTTATTATTAATTTCGTATGTAAACTCCCAGGCTTTTATTTTCAAATAATAACGTCGGATTGATTTTATTTCTAATGATTTCGTTTTCGTATTCGCCAAACCCAAGTGACCGTATATTCTTGTCTTAAAAATCTAGCTTAATTCTATTACTAATGTAAACGTGTAATACAAAATGAGGTGTTTAAACTTACCTCTTTACATATTTTAAAACAATAAAACATTTCGAATCTAAATCCCCTTTAATCCCCACTTTTTCCCGCTGTGCACAGAGCCACCGCCAAACTCACTCACTTGCTTTTGGATATGTACAAGATTCATAGACTCATAAATCTTTGAGTATTGAAAAACCATTTTTGCCTATAAGAACTCATGCCGAAAAGTTTATCCGGCGTGCACGCTTTCCGGCGGGCTGAAGGGCGGGGAGGATGAATGGCATGGCTGGAAGGGCTGGGATGGCTATATGGGAATATGGCTATGGCTATCGGCGGCGGCGACGGCGGGAGGTGGCACGAGAAACATTCGCAAACTTGGCTTGAGGTGAAAGCAAACAACGTGACGCCGGACAACGAACACCAATGACGGTGTACAACACTGAATGGCAATTTAGCCGGGACTACAAATGGTTGCAGGGGTTCTGCTCCAGAGTGGGGGTGGGTTTTTTGGGGGTTAACTGGGTGTCTGTGGGTGGCTTCGGGGCTCTGTGGGTGGCTGTAGTTTAAGCACGAAGGCCGTTTTGCGGAAAATCCACCAAAATAATATTGTTATGTACATTTGTTGTGGACCTTGCTGTGCTCCTCCTGGCAGTGGTCAATGGTCAGGGCTTTAAGTCACACACAACCAGCACACACACCAGCACACAGCAGCTCCCATATGCTCCAAGCTGTCTCGCACACCCGCACACCCGCACACACATAAACATATTCAACGAAGCGTTCGAATCGAGAGAAGGATATTCATGAAATGGAATAACTAATGACTTTATGCTAGGAGCGTGTTTTGTTAATTGCATTTGACGGCAACGGCGGCTAGCGGAGAGCGGAACAGCGAGAGGGGACTTTGGTTAGAGGCAAGGCTACAAATGGACACTGGGAGAAATAATCTACAAGGTGTTTTTAAATTTTTCAATAGTGTTAAAAAATAAATCTAAAATCTAAAAATATTTACAGACTTGTTTTCGGTAAATTCAAAATACATTTAAAGCCTAAAAATAATTTTAAAAAACTGTAACGAAGTTTAATCCATTTATTTAATAAAAAAAATAGTAACATTCATAAATAAAAGAGCCTTAAATAAAGATTAAATACTAGTTTGAAATAATTTAATTATCTTTATAGGAAAAATCAATTCTTAATAGTCCTAAACTTTTTTTTTTTTGAGTTTTCGGTGAGAAATGGTGAAATCACCTCAAACAGTGTCTAAACGTATGCAATAAATTATTTTAGGTTTTAAATTCTGTTTTTTTTTATGAATGTAAAAAAGTATATTTATTCAAAATTAACGGGTATACTGCTACCTATGTGGCAGCTTGAGCAGGTTGTAAATATAGGGGGTAACAAATGTTGGTATACAAGATTATACATTAATTAATTTCAGTCTTGAAAATTCAGTTATTTTTACGATGACATATTTATTAGCATTCTTTTTGACATCTATTTTATTTTTTAGCATACTTTTTGACATATATTTAAGTGATTTCAAAACGCTAGTGAGTTCTGTAGCACACCTGTATAAACAAAAACAAAACCAAGGATATCTTTTATAATATAGATTCTTCTTTTTAACTTTAAGGAATATAAATGGAATTCAAATATGAATCTTCTTGTGGGCTTTAACGAATCAATTTTCAACCGAAATTCACAGATAAATACCTCCAAATTTCCCACAGTGCATGGGCTTTTGGCAAAAACTTGTTTCTTCAGCTCTGGGGGGTGGCATTAACTGTGGATGGGTAGAGACAAAAAAAAAACAAATTCCGGCACACACTCGACTCGCCTCGACTCGCGGCACACACACTGGAATGGTTTCCTGTTGTGGCAACGAAACTTAACGAAATTAGAGGAAGCCAAGCAAAGGCAACAAAGGCGGCAACGGGAGGGGGCAGAATAACAACAGTTGACACAGACCGCGGCTAATGAAACCGCAGTTGAAGTGGCTAAAAGGGGCCAAAAGGGGGAGAGAAACGGGCTAAAACGGGTAACGCGAATGTGAATGCGAATGCGACTGTGAATGTGAATGTGAATGCGAATGAGTGGAAATGGCTACTCAAGTTACCCGCAGTTACTGTTTTGTATCTCATCCTTGGCCTGCAAGCCCTTACCCTCCGCCGAAAATGATGGCGACAATTTGCCAATGGCAGCGATAAGTTTTCCTAGCTTCCTCGCTTTTCTTCCTCAGTTTTTCCTGTATATGTGCTTTGTTGTCTGATGTTCCACTAAAAGGGTTACTCCCAAGTCAATGTTTCAGATCGCCAAATTGGCCCAATTGGGTTAGGTCCAGCCCACAAAATGGGGATGAAGCCCCTGAACTTTAGCAGTTTCAGACTGGCTGGGAATCAGTTAATTGATTAATCTTATTCATACATGTTTACTCGCAAATCAATCATTCATTGAAGGTCCCCTGGCTAATTGATGGCGAGATGCTGGGGCCGAATTCAGCGGAATTCAATTTCGCAGCACTCACGTCCGCTGCGAGTCTAGACGCAGGCAAGGAAGCGTTAAATTAAATAATATAATTGGCCTAGTTTTTTATGGGTAATAACCTTGAAGAATATCTTGTAGGAATTAAGGCTTATATGGAATTAAAGTAGGAGTTTTAGTTAGATTTGTATTATAATCTCTGAGATGTAAGTGCTTTTACATACATGTACACTCGGCTGTAGCTTTCATACTTGTTTTAAAATAGCATTGCAATTTAAATTTATTAAAATATTATAATATAATTTAACTACTATATTTTTATTGTTATATCCTTACCAACTTTGATAACTTCAGCTCTTATAGTCTTTGAGATCTAAGAGTTTATTCAAACGGACGGACAAACGAACAAACTGTCACACTCGTCGGAAGTTTTCTTACTTGTTTGAAAAAAGAATTTATTATATGATAATCTATCCAATATCTATTTATCCTTATATTCTTCCTGATTAATTGAAGTCCTGGCTGCCTTTACTCGGCTATCAAACGACATTTAGCATAAAGCGGTTGGTTGCACCAATTAGTGGACCGCATTCGTCCTGCTTTTAACTCTAGTGAGTAAGTGTTTGTGTGTATGTCCTTTTGCTTTCTGAGCCTTGCCAAAGCTCAATCTCTTTCTGTGCTGTGCTCCATCCTCTCTGGCACTGGCACCCACTCCTCCTCCTATGCGCACTTCAAATTAATTGGCCAGCTGTTCCCCCTTTTGCGGAAATGATCCACTCCAAATGCCGCTTGGCAGCTTGACTTTTCCATTCGGCCACCTCAATTATGAGAAAATAAATACTTAACTGCATTTTAATTAGTCCTGGGGAAAAAAGCAATACATAGCTGAGGGAGGGAGTGCACACACATACTCGTATATATTATATTTATGACTGAAGTGTGCACCTGATGTATTGAGGCAAACACACACACTTCAAAGTCAAAGCTCAGATTGGTCAATTGGAGTGGCTTCCTGGTCGCCGGGTTTTCTGGTCTCTGGTTTCTGGTGACCACTTAATTATACGAATCCTCCTGCGCTGGTCGTCCTTCCCATCAGTTTGTCCCCTTTACACGTTACCTCCTTCGGGCTTCGTAAACAAGGGAGTACACAGGGAAAGAGGGTGACACAAATGGGAAATTTTTTAATATTTTATTTCAGCTTTTAAATTTTCTGGTGTAAACACTTCATTTTGTATTACACCAGTTGGTATAATGTTATCGATAATAGTCCTAGCTAGGTTTCTAAAAAAGAATATACGTTAACTTTGGTTTGGCAAATAGAGCGATCGACACGTTTCGGATCGAGAAAAAGGAAAAGTTATAAAAATAAAAGCCATCCGCCGTTATTATTGTAAAATAAAAGCCTGGGAGTTTACTCTGGCTTAGTTTTTTGGGAGTATTTTTTAAAGGGTTTTTTTTTTTTGTCATATATAAGCAAAGCTTAAGTTATTTATACTCATTTATTTTGAGTGTATTGTCCACACAAGCGAGCTGGTTTCCAAACAGAGCTCTCCGACTCCTCTCCCGACTTCCTCAACGTTCAATTTGCGTACTTAAATTCATTTCACTTTAATTACGAAGGTTTTCCGTTTAATATTTTATGCTCCTCTGCTCGGCCCCCGCGATTTTCCCCAACCTTGGCAACATTTTCCAGGGCCGCCGCTTCATCTGCTTAATGTCTGTTATTTTCATTACCCAGGGACATCGGCATGGGCATCCCCATCGTCATCGGAGCATCGGCATCTTCATCTCGCGTTGTCAGGCTGCTGTCCGGCCATTCCAGCATTATTTTTTGCGTTCTTGTGAGTCGGTTTTTAGTATCATTTTCCGGGGAAGAAACCGATGCTATTCGGTAGGTAAATATTTCGACTATAAACCGTATTAAGGTATTCATAAATTGCCTGCCTGGTTGCCTGTGCCTAACCCCAGCAGGTAACCAGGTATTGGGCATCCAATTTTGGTAATTCGGGGGCCACGGAAAATTGGGCTATTGGAAAATTCGTTAACGGATCTCGGATGACATAAAAGTGTCTCGCGGCAACGTTAGATGCCCATGTTTATGGGGCAACAAGCAACAAGCCAAGATCCAGAAATTGAGACCCGAATTGCTTGGGGGGGAATCGAAAAGAAAGAGAAAGAGGTCTGAGCTGGTTAGGGGATGGTTTCCAAAGGTGACACACGCGTCATTATATGGAGCCCCAAGAGTGTCGCGCACGAGATGCTCATCAAATACCAACCAAATGGTGTAAAATGCCTCATTGAGACCGACATCCCACTCACCTTGAATGGAGGACTCTCCTCCCTCCCTGCTCTGGAGCAGGAGCCCCACCAGTGATGGAGCAAACTGTGATTGAGCTAAAGCTAAACTGGAATTAGTTTATAATTGCTGTACTATAACGTGAGTTGCCCTCCTCTATTTCGTCCTCGTGGTTAATTGGGACCCTTGTGCGGCATGGAGGATATCCCATCCCGCAACTATTAAGCTCTGGTTTACGCTCAAGGATGGGGGAGCCTCCCTCCCCCTCCCCCTTGGTGGTGGAGAAGTACCTGGGAGTTATAATCCCATAAGCTGCTTTGCTTGCGCTTTTCTACTACTTTCGCTGCAGAAACTGGGGAGAGCCAGAGAAGGTGAAGCGCAAAACAAGATCTTTTAAATGGGATTGAGATCGAAGTTTTCAAAAGAAATATCTGTGATTGGAAATCAATTTAAAACTTATCTCAAATGCAGGGATTAGGGATTTTAAGAAAGGTATAGTCCATAAAACATACTTTTAGGCATGTATTAAACATATTTTACAATTATTTTTGTATTATTTTAAGCTTGTGGTATTTTCTTTATTGTATTTACTCTTTGAATATATTTTTTTACATCAAAATAATATTAATTTCTTATATATTAGGCTCTTGGTGTTTTTTAAATAATATTTACTCTTTGAATATAGTTTTTTACATCAAAATAATATTACTTTCTATTATTTTTCACTTAAAATAATATAACCATACTAGTAATGCTTTTTTTTATTGCTAAATAAAGCTTAAATCCTATGAAAACATACCGAACTTACTTCTTAAATCCCGCATAAAGCCAGCTACAAGGATTAAAAGTCGCGGGTCCTTTAAAATATTGCCGGCTCAATTCGAATTCCATTAAGGCAGCCAGATAGCAGTGATTCAATCACTGACTGCGACTGTTCACGCATCACCAACGTGGTGACATGCCTCGCAGCATTGGCGGCGACGATTGGATGAGTACACGGGCCAAAGAGCCTGGGACGGAGACGGAGCCGGAGCAGGAGCTGGAGTACCCGCCGGAGAGGGAGAGGGAAAGGCGGGAGCCCAGAGTCGCATTCAGGAGACAGAGAAGAGACGGCGACCTGCGTTGGCCCCGACAACAGCCAAACCAGCAGTGACAACCCAGGGCACTGGGAGAAAATATGGGTTACAGTAAACAGAGATCTGTGGTTATTTATTGGGTAATTAAAAAGTAAAGGAAGTTAATTTTTTAACATAATTAGATGGAATTTTTATGTTAAAACAATTAGAATTATAAATTTGAAAAAGCACACACGTATATGAGATCTCCTCTTTATTCGGTTCGGCAGAACACACTGCCTCTTCGAGAGAGACTCGCTTATAGAAGAAAAAACATAATAAATTAGTAGAGAAAATATTCTTAAAAATCAAGAGCCTCAATTAAGGCTCTTTGGACTCTATAAATATAAGATTTTTGTCGCAGTGCAACGATGACGGCGATGACGACGACGACAGCGACAGCGCAATTGGTTTTTTGGGGAGACAACAAAGAAAGCGAACGACGATTGGGTGGAGTTGGGGCACCAAGGGCAAGGGAATAATGGTGGCGGCGGGAGTGGCAATGTCAGGGGGTGGTGGGTGGAAAATTCAGAGATCCAGGGGGAGGAGAAAACTCTGGGTGGGCGGAGGTTTACACGAGGCTGCCAAAGACGTGCGTGGCTGAGATTTGTTTTGCTCTCATCCGCGCACTTCCTGCGCTTTGCTAACTTTCTTCTTTTTTTGCGTTCTCCCTGCTAATGTCCTGTCTTTGTGTGTGTGTGTAAGTCCTTCTGTGTGTTTTACAACCACAACCTGTGGGAGGAAGGGGCAAAGGCAGAGGCATAAAAAAGAGAAAGGAGCAAAGGCCGGGGCAAATCGTTGCCTTTTTTATGTGACCATTTCCATTGCGACTGCGACTGCTGCCACTGCGTTCGTGTTCATTAACGTTGCTATTACATTTTAACACACCGAATCGGAATGTGTCCTGGCAACGTCCTTGCCACGCCCCCAGCCTCAGCCCCTCTTTGGAGGCTGCCGCAGCCCTCGTTAGCTTTTACTTTCAGTTGTTTTGTTTGCTGTTGCTTCTCTGTGCGAATGTTGAAATATCCTGTTTAACTTTATTTCATTTTTCCACAGCATCCTACACGTGGCCACCCACCATTACCAGCCAAGGACCAAGTCCTTCCGGTGGCTGTGTGTGCGTGTGCGAGTGTGCGTGTGTGTTGTTTAGTTGGCATGCATAAATTTTTACGTTTGTTGTTGTCTTATCAGATCATTTATTTGCGCAAAAAGGAAGGGCCCCGGCCCCTCGCCTTCTGCTGCTCCCCTTTGCACTCGCATTACTCGTGTTATTTGCATGTTGTAGAAAAATATCAATTTGCGTACCGGTCGGTCGTTTAACATTTTCCGCTATTTACCAGGCCCTTTGTCCTTTCTTCCTTGTGACTGCGCCCCGCCTTAATTTGCCGGAGACACTCGCACACACACACACACAGCATTTGGAATATTTCGAGATATGCGAGTGTATCTCAAAATGTTGTGCAAATGTTTTTCTTTTTCTCCTTTTCTCGTACCGGGTAATCGTAGGGTTTTGAGGGTATTTTGTATTCGGGGAAATTGGAGGCAACTTTTTTTTTTTTTTTTTCATTTGTTTATTTTCGCCGGAATATACCAAAAACATTATAACTTTATAGCTGTATTGATCTCTGTACTCTGACTGTAACTGGCCAAATAGAATAAAGCTAAGTTGGTCACACTATTAGAGCGGTGGCTCTATTCCTAAAACTTGTACAAGTTAAGCCCCTAAACTTTTTTAATTACTCTATTTTTTAATAAGATCACAAGCCCTGGTCCTCTCATAGTCGCATCACTTAAGTAAAACCATTTCTTTGGCCCATTTGAATATGAATTTATATCAATGTGTCTGGGGCCACGCTGCGTATACGCAATTTATATAATTCGTGGCGCTATTTGCATAACTATATTGTGTCCAGAAGAGTCCAGCAGTTCAGCATTTTCGCCTCGCGTGATAATGTAAATTTTTCCAAGGGCACTTCGTTTCCATTTGAGCCAGAATTTATCACTTTGCTCTAGTCTTAGCCATTAGCTGGAGCCAAAGCCAAAGCCGGAGAGGGGGAGATGATGAAGCCCAAGCAAATAAGGTGAAATGCAGTCCGAGGACTTATACCCACGAGTCACGTAACTTCCTGTCCGCGCCGCAGTCGCCTTGGTTACTCCGGACACTCGGTTACTGGTTAGTGGATCCGGGGGGCGTGGCTCCGGGGCCCTAAGCCGACTTCGAGTTATGAGCCACCAAGTGGAGAGAAGACACTTCGCTGTGGATTCATAAATTTAATGCTTAGCAGCAGTTCCCAGCTCCGATCTCCCTCCGCCCGCCAATAACTTTGCTGATAATATCTGGGAATCACCCAGCGCCCCCTAAAGCTATTGCTTTCTCTTTCAAAGCGGCACGGAGAGAAAATGTGGCTTGAAAGCTTAATAAAATTCTACGAAACTTCTAGCCAACTTGTAGCAGGTCTTACATATTTTTTGTGCCTCTTAATTAATCTTTTAGACTCTAAAGTCGCGTTCTTAGCTTAATTAATGCGATTTTAAGATTTAAGTATTTGAAAATTTTAAAGCAATATATCTATTTCAGTGACTTGAAATCAATTAAAAAATCACCCAAAAGAACTAGAATATATTTTGGGCCACATAACTACAATTTTCCATATAATAAACTAAACTAATTAAGTTTGAGAATTCTATAAATATTTAAGGGTGTAGCTCTAGACACTGTTTGGTTTGCCACCTCTATAAGAGTTCGGGAGCTGGAATTTCTCCCGGTGTGGTCCTGTCGTTAGCACATTTCATGTTGCATACTTTTATGTGTTACAGATTTTTCGGCGCGAACGCGGCTCTAATGAGCAGTCGAGGCAGTCGAGGCAGCAGTGGCAGTGCCAGCCAACAACTATAACCACATCATCAACTTTCCGCCCAACTATGTGTCGTATACGTAATGTGTGTGTGTGAATAGCTGAGCAGGGCCAGGGTGTGTGCTTCTGTGTGTGCAAAAGTTGTGGCAGTGGCCAAAGCACTCACCCACATTTGCGCACACAATTTTTTATGGTTGGTTAACTAAATTTACTTTACTGCCGAGCATCCTCGAGGAGGAGGACCTCCCGCACGGAGCCGAGAGCTAGGCAATATAGTCCCCGACTCAATATTGAAAACTGATCAACCTGATTGAATTGCCAGCCACTGAAATAGAAACTAATGATTCGCCTGAGACCGAGGCGGAGACTGAGACGAAGACGGAGACTGTGACCCTTGCGTATGTAAAGCAGTACTCATTGCTGGGTTAAGCTCCTTGCTTGCATTCCATATAAAGTTGCAGAGGTTGCGTATACGCAGTGTTGATTGGACGGGCCTGGCCTGAGATTACGAATACATAAATTCATTAATAATGCCCTCGCACATAATGCTGCCTGAGTCTGGGTCCCAGATGAGCTTTAAAGTGCGATATTTCCATACGTTCTCACTCACTCTGGCCGGGCAGGCATCCTTGGCAGTCCCAAGCCGAGCTCAGCGGGCTCAGGCACAGGTACAGTAGTACTACCTTAATACAGCTGAATATTTATTAATAAAATAGATGAAAATGTCTTGAAAACTTAGAATTTTATTTTAACAAAAATTCGTACTTGACCCCGACGCGATTTGAACACGCAACCTTCTGATCTGGAGTCAGACGCGCTACCGTTGCGCCACGGAGTCTGGTTGATAGAGGCATGCTTAGTAGGATTTATCAACTAAATAGGTATATATTTTAATTAATTTAAAATATTTATAAAACAAAGATAAGAGAAGTGCATTCAGTCGTACCATTATCTTTTTGTTTGGGTTAATACAGAGATTATTGTGGCTATAAATAATTATGGAAAAAAGAATGTGCTCAATGAAGAAGTAATACATAATTTTTAGACCGACAAATAAGTACTTAAAAATTTGTATATTATTAAAAAGTATATTATTAAAAAGCTAAATTTACAATTTAATTAAAATAAAATAGCTAAGGAGTGACTTAAATCTTTTTATACCAATAACAGATTTAAGTCACTCAAAAATAGCAGAGTCAGGTCATAAGCTAAAATATGAAGGCACTATAAAAATAAATACTATCATATTTTATATTTCCTATATATATTAATAAAATAAAATAGCAAAATGCAAGAAACCACCTCCAAATCAAACTAATAATAATATTCCCGTTTGCTTTTCTTCCCCATCTTATCAGCATTCGTCTTGGACTGCCTCAGAGGGTCATCGCAACTGTTGATCACTGTAAGTAAGCCATGATTTCACTGTACGAGATACTTATTTATTTATTTGCGAACGATTGTGTGTGTGTGCAGCACCCACATAAGCTGCCGAGTATTTACTGAGGATATTTAGCAAACATTTACTGTCGCCAAATATTGCCGAGGACGGGAAACGGGGACCGGGATGACACTGAGATGGCATGGGCTGTCTCTGGGCGATTCTCTCGCCTATCAGCCGCCTCAGCCGTCCTTATCGATATTTGCGAAATAATAAAAAAAAGTGGCAGGCCGCCGCTCACACAAAACACAGAGTGGCGATAAAGGAAAAGGCTCAGTTGTCATGCTGGTTCTCTGGTTGCTCCCCATATATACCATGCCCCATGCCCATTCCCCCGAGCTCAACAGCTCAATCTGCTACGATTTCGAACGGGGGCTGGAGCTGGTACTGGTGCCCTCTGAGCTCCCAGATGGGACCCTCTTCCTTTTCGGCGAGGTTGGGGAGCCGGGGAGAGTCATGAAAAATTACACAGGGCATTTTGTGTTCGCCGCCGCCGCCTGTCGCTCTTCTTCGGCTCTTGAGATATTCCAATTTTTGAAGTGTCAAAAATATCCGCTTATATATAGAAGTACATACAGACATTTATTATATGGCCGCCATGCCTTATACACATGAATATGTAAGCAGATAATGGCAGATTTTGGCCAGAGACTTTGCTGGTTTTTTTCATTCACAGAGAAAGAAAATCAAGAGCTTCGATTTCTAGTCTCTCAGTCGTTGGGATGTCTGAGCTTCAGGCAATAAAATATTTTATTTAAATTTTTAAATTAATTAAGGACTCATCTCTTATTTTTTTTATACTATTTATATCCTTCTAAACTAGTCTTAATAAATATATTTTCTTTCTGTGTCCATTTCTCTTTGGAGTTGGAGCTAAAAACAAGAAGACAGGCAGGCTGGCAGGCTGGCTGGCAACAAAGAAAAAATTGATAATTCCTTGGCGCAAAAGTTTCTGGGCAAAAAACGAGGAGAAAACATAAGAAAAAGGGGCGAAGCGAAAAGAAAGTTCAAATCAACATATTGATTTTTGTGGCAGCGAAAAAAAGGGGCGTGTGGCCGCCCACGACAACGGCAACGGCAACGACCACAACTACCACGAGATACAGATACAGATACGAGTACACAAAGCCGTTGCTGACGTGTGTATCTTGTATCTTTCGCTTTTGCAGCAGCTCCCGCTCCAGCTCCTGGCCTGTCCCGACCGGAGTTGTAAATGCTCTCGGTCTCGGTCTCTCATGTTTGCCAACTGGTGGACAGGGCATTTGCTTGTTCACAACTTTTATTTATTTATGGTTTTTGATATTTATTTATTTCCCTCCGCATTTATTTTTGCCAGAGATTCTCTCGCCTAGATACGAGTGTTTTCCTGAACTGGCTCTTAATGGGCTTTTGCGTACACACTTTCAAGTGCTAAAATTCGCTGCTTGACTTGCTTTTTAGGATTTTTAAATTTGTGAAATGAATGAATGAATTTCGGGCACAACCTTTTGAACGTTTGCATATTTTATTTGTTTATGCTTGGCCAGGGTTTATCTACGTGTTTGTTTGAAGGCCTTTATTATGTTTTAAGTACAAAGTATGGGATATTTTTTAGAGTTCCTGAATTTGTTTGGATTTCCTCTTAAAAGAGGACGAAATACTTAAGTATACTTGTTATATAGCTTGATTTGGTTGTTCTTTGTCAGGAGTTTGTTTATATATCTTTTCCATTTGATTTTGCCTGTAATTTATATTTATTAAAATTAACTTGCCATTTTTTCTTTGTATTTATTTGGCATAAATTCAATGACCATCAACATGCTTTAAATAATAATAAATAAAATAGGTTCAAGTTTCAAATATTTCCTCTATAATTTATTTAATTTATTTTATTTTATTTATTTTTGGTTTCGGCTGCTGCTTTTATTTGTTTGATCTATATTTCTTATTCTTCATATTGCCAGGAATTTCTCTGGATATTTTCGGTGCTCCTACTAATTGGGTTGATGGAGAATTTCATATGCTAAACTCGAAGAGGGTTCTTATTAAATTTGGCCAAATTAAACGCAGGCAAATGAAACTTTGTTATATTGTCTACTTGTCGACTTCTTATTTTTTTCCTAAACTGTTTTGTGATAGAGCAATTTCAGCGACTGACTGGGATTTTCTCGGGGTTTATTAAATTTGGTTAAATCGTTGTGGCCCGGGACCTGACCTACGTCAAAATCGGCTCTCATTTCACGGGAACTGCCCGGAATGTTGCAAATTTGTTAACCCTTTCGGGGGCTAGTGTTGTTGCTTTCGATTTGCTTCTCTCTGCGAACTTTTGCCAACTGTATAAAGTTTCAATTTGTTTGTCCTTTTTTTGGCCAGTTGCTGCCTCTGTTTTGCTTTGGTTTGCTTTGGTTTGCTTCTCTGTGTTTGGGCGCATCCTTGCACATGCCCTGAAATGGCAATTTAACAATGAAAAATTAAAAGAAAATTCAAAGTTTTTCCCGGTGCCGGGGAGAGAGGCTTATATCCCCGGTATCGCTTCGGATCGGGTCTACCTAAGTAATTACAGTTGAATGGTGACTACAAACAAAAGGGGCAGCAAGTGCCGGGGCCGGGGAAAGCGTGGAAAATAAATGGTGTGTGCAAAAGAGATAGAAACGTTTTGCTGCTTTTCCGCTTTATATTTTTTTGTGTCTTGTTTTGTTTTTTTGTATGCCGAAAAAGGGCTTTCCTGCAAATATTTAACAGCGAGCCCCATTTGTCATTGGAATTTTCGCTCCTTTTTTTAGGTCAATTTTTTTCGTGCCTTATTGTATTTGTGTATTGTTTTTTTTTTACCGGAGACCGTTGTGATGTTTAATTAATTAGAGTTCTTTTGAGTATTACATCTCACTCGATAGTTTCGATTTGTGGGAATAATTGAAGTTATGAGAGGCATTTAGTAACTGACTGAAATAAAGGGTTTAAGGGCTTAATATGAGTTCTAAACGAATAACAGACTATTTATACATTTATTAAAGGAATGAAAATAACTTATTTCAATATAAAAAAATAAATTAAAATCGATAAAGAATTATTCAAAACGCGATTTTATGCCTAAAACATATAAAGACGAACTTGAAGCCGTGGATATGCAGCTGTTTCTGATTTTTGTTAATTAATATAGTCTCTTTAGAGCGTTTTTATAAGGTCAGTTTTGTTGTTGTACCCTTTCGTCCTTGCCTGCCTGCTGATGTATTATTAATTAGATGCTCGATAGTTTGATTCGCTGGCTAAATCAATTTATGAGTGGAATTTAGAAACGTTTTGCATAACAATGCGCATTTGCATGCCCCAATAAGTAGGCAACATAAATAATTTTTCACTTTGCCCGAGAGCACGCACTCTCGCACACACTCACACACACAGCATACACCCATACAAGGTCTCTTTTAAAATATCATTAGCATACACACAGACACACATCTGAGAC
>VNJO01005743.1:0-10803 GCA_008042535.1 Drosophila tani | reverse complement strand
CGATCATCTCGTCGAGCATGGTGCCTAGCTCCTCGGTCAGGGCTGAGGCGCTCATTTGCATCCGCTGCTTCTTGTAGGCTCCAGCCTGCTTGCCATCAGGGCTGGTGGAGTCCCAGCTTCTCTTGGGGGTGGCCTGGTCCTCGTCGGTTTGTCCAAAGACAAACATAAGCCCATGCACTTTGGGAGGCGCAGAGAGGTGACCGCTGCACCTTCTGTTTGTTCCGCCGAAAATCATTCAGCAGCTCCTCTTCGGCTCTGGCCACCGCTAGTGCCTGGGTGACATCGTCCCGGCCTGCCGGAACTTTTGTCTTCTCCATTGCACCTACTCCTGAAGGGGGTCCCACGGTGCGCTAGGATTTCCCCCAGCGGATGCCTGATGGGAGTTATACCGCTCCGACTCGGTCCCCAGAGCCCCTTTGGAACTAGCGCCGCCGCAGCGGGGGGGTTGGAAGTTGGCGGGATCCTTGGCCTTCTGCTCGTTGCCTCCCTGGGGTCAGGTGCAAGAGTTGGGGAGAGTGGGTGGCGCAGTAGTATCTGCTGGTCAAATTAGGAAATCAAGTTGAAGTTGATTCCTAATTTGAATTTAGTATAGGCGCCCTGCTAGCGTTTTCCAACACTGCGATCAGCCGATGCGTGCTTTGATCTAGTTTGGGGCTGTTAGGCGCGGCTGTTATCGCGCGCTGTTAAGCTCGCAGTTCGAGCGTTGCCCAACACTGCGATCAGCTGATCGTTTGTTTTGCCCCGGTGAAAAACGCGCGGGGAAAGTGTCGCTTGTGGAATTTAAGAGAAATGCGCCTGGTGCGAGAGAGAGTGGTGCTCGATGGGCGCGGGAGAGTATCCCCCCTTGCCCACAACCTCTTCCTAGCTCCACCAACTCCAAAAAGTGGACAAAGTGGTAAAAGGCACCCGGAGAGCCTGCGCAAGCCGATCTTGGTACGTACCAGCGTCCCAAGGTGTCTCAGACTTCCTAATGTGTTGCTTGCAGGAACCTGGAACACTTTCACTGGCCAAAAAGGATGGAAACTGAGGAGCGCGACGAAAACTCAACTTCACCCTTCGACGTACCTCAGGGGGATATGTGTGAAATAATGTAGGTATGTGTGTATGTTTGGTAATTATATTTATGTAAATTTGCCGGAAAAATTGTAGTGTGTGCTTATGTAAATAAATGCATGAAATTGTGTTTATGTACGAATGGACATTTGGCGAATAAAAACATGCAGTTTAGTTAAAAATTTAGGAACTTTTTATGTATTTGTGAGTGTGTGTGTGCATATACGCTTGGACACCAGCAGGAACGCAGAGCATAAGAAAAATAAATGTAGGGGGCCGTTTTTGGCAAAGTACTTTTTTTTATGAATTTTGTACTTTATATTTGGAAATATTTTCTCACTGCGGCTGGCGCATATATATTTGCACAAACACTTTTTTTCTCACTTTTTACTAGAAAAAGATAAGGATGGAAAACACAAGATGGCGACCACGGAAAAAATGCAATTGAACTTTGGACTTTAGCGAATCACACAGAGGCAAGACTTTTGGAGTTCGTCTTTCTGATCTCTCTGTGTAATTGCTAATATTAAAACTCGTACTTATCTTGGAAAAATCGCGAAGTGGAGCTGGTAGGGATCAGGCTAGATCCGTCTTCGAAGGACCATGAAGTGGAGTGGGCGGATTTCAAGCCAAGTAGAGTCTTACTCGGGCGGATTGAAGCCAACTCTTCCAATAGGATTTCTTGGCAGATGGCGAAGACGATCGAAAGGGGTCGCTGTGGGAGTCCCGCGTAGAAGGGCAGCAGAAGGTCCACAAAAGTAAAACACTTCACAGTTTATTTGGCCTTCTCTGGCTGCTGGTAAATTCGAACTAAACTTAAAACTAATCGCGACATAGTTCCGAAGTTGTCACTGCTACGGGCCCATGGAGGGCGAAAGGAAATGAAGAGTGCGAGAGGTGAGCGCGCGAGCGCTTCCCACACTGCCTCCCAGCACTAAGCGCCCTTTTGGCGCGAACACGGTAGACTAAGGAACTGAGCGATCTCAGGAAGAGAGCGCGCAAGTCCTTCAACACAAGCTTTCGTACCAAAGAGTGGTACAATACACAATACAAGGAACCACAAAAGGTATACAAGAAAGCAGTATACGAGAAGGAATCATAGAAAAGTTACTGCGAAACAATAGAGGGCATAAAGGATACTGCAAGACTAAGAAAGATCCCTGCCAAAGATCCTTGCCCAATCCTAATAAGCAAACCAGACGGCACAGCTACAATGTCACTCAAAGAATCCCTAGAACTTCTGGTGGATACGCATTTCCCAGGGAACCTACGAGAGAACTCGAGAGCCAGGAAAATTACAATGGAAAACATACATACACAAACGCGAGACATCATCACGATTGAAAGAATTCAATGGAAGATTGACCCCGAAAAGGCTCCCGAAAGGCATAATACCGGCAATGTTACAAAGGACTAAAACCAGCATTACGGGATGGCTAAAAGCTATCTACGAGGCTTGTATTAGGCTGACTCACATACTAGTATCAGGACCTTACCTCGACGTTATTAGCGAAATAATGACGGTCGCATTGGATTGATAAAATAAGTGGGCAAAAACCTGCGGATTAGGTAATAACCCCAGTAAAACGGAACTCATGCTCTTAAC
The DNA here is from genome assembly GCA_008042535.1 of Drosophila tani. NCBI lineage: Eukaryota > Metazoa > Arthropoda > Insecta > Diptera > Drosophilidae > Drosophila > Drosophila tani. Next base: position 8,144 of record VNJO01005743.1, on the reverse strand, counting down.
GAAGAGGACGAAGATCCCAGCATACAACATACCCAAGATAGAGGGCATCGAACTACAACTATCAGAGCAGGCGAGGTATCTAGGAGTGATATTGGACCTGAAGCTCTCATGGAAGCTAAATGTCGCTGAGAGAGCTAGAAAAGCAAGCATCGCTTTCTACTCGTGCAGGAAAATGTTTGGAAACAACTGGGGACTACACACATAGACGACCAATATTAACTTACGAGGCCCTAGTGTGGTGGCCAGCACTGACTAGGGACAATGCTAACAAGGATACAAAGATCACCATGCGCAGGAGCCACGGAGGCAATGCGTTCGTGCCTGCAGCTGCTCTAAATGTTATCCTATCTACAATGCCGATAGAACTGTTCATCAAGGACACTGCTGGGCAGAGTGCGGTGAGACTGAACACCGCGTAGGGCATGGTAAGGGTATTAAGGGCTTTGTGTCGGGACATATAGACATCCCAGGCAAGGATGAAGCAGATGAGCTGGCACGAATGTCCATCAAGTTAGCAGGGCAACTTTGGAAAATAAAACTTTTCATTATACCTTAATTTGCCGCTAATTACTCCCAAAATTTTTACGAAAAAAAAATTTTCCGCGCAATTTATTAGTTTATTTTTTAGTTGTCCTGCTAAGTTGCTATCAAGTTAGCAGGACAACTCCAGAAAACCTTTACATTTCCAACATCTTTTGCTCAGAATTTGCCGCTAATTATTCGTTAATTATTCGTGAATGAATAAAATTCGATGCTCTAGTATTAATTTTATTATCTTAAAAATTGTTTTGCCTTTTTTTTTTTTTTTTTTATTATACTTTGCTGTTGTTTATTGAATCTTCTCCATTTAGAGACTAACAATAAGTGTGTCAAATCTTATATTAATAACCTAACTAACAGTCATATGACTGGCACAGAGTTATTTGGCCCGATCAGGCGTTTAAAGTCCAGTGGAGGCGGCAGGCTTTTAGTTTTAGATCTAGTTTCTTGCATTCGATGTGTCTTCGCCAGGTTAGTCGTCTGTCAAGGCCGAGATACGTTACATACTCGATAATAAAGTTATTGGTCTGTAGGATGACCGAATTGTGTGTTTTTTTCCGGGCTTCCTTGGGTAGTAGCCGATACATATAATCCAATTAATAAGTTTACAAATAACCTTAATAGAAGAGTGTGGAAGTTCAATTATTTTTTTTGGATTTATTAAGTCAACGCCCGGAGACTTTTTCTATTTCAGTTCTCCGATGACTTTTCCGATGTCATTCGGCTGAAACTATGTTGGTAAAGACATAGTTTAGATTGGATTTGTGGTAGGACAAATATACCAATGGACAATGGACAACCTCTTCTATTTGCAGATTAATTTTGAATTTGTTGGGTTGTACGTCCTTTCCTTGTGGTGTTGAAATAGTGGCTGCTGCAGTGAGTTGAGTGGAGCAGTCGATGTTCGCTTCGATGTAGAATGTTTTTTGTCACCGCAAAGGCTATCAAGTCTTGCATTTTTCTGGGATCTGCTGTCCAAATTGTGTTGCTACTAGGGAAACATAAATCAAATTGTTGCTCAAGTATATGATTGCATTATATAATTGTCTTCTTTTGGGAGTCACGAGGCGTGATCACCAGTACGTATGCTTGGCATTATAGTCGTATGCAAATATGTCACAATTTCCAAGTGAGTTGTAAAAATCCATGATTTTCATATGTATATGAACTGTGTTATTTCAAGTTTGTGCCGTGAAACGGCAATTATTTTAATTTGTATTATTTAAATCAATCAACTGCATCACCATGTTCTGGTATTGAACTCGTATTTGCATGGTTGGTTTCATGAAGGATAATATATATTCTTTTTTGCATGGTAAACTTCATAGCACTTTCCTTTGTGCTTTCTAGGTTAAGCCTAGTACTAACATCGACGAAATAATTCCGTCAGCAGAAAGCTTCATATATAACAAGTCGGAAAGCTACAGTCGAGTGTGAACAACAGTGAGATACCCGGTACCCAAAGCATAGTTGGTTAAAATAGCATCTTCAATGGTATTTGCATTGTCGTATAAAATATTTTCGGGTTCTGCTTCAATATAAGCTTGTCGTGGTTTGCAATTAAATTTTTTTTGAATTTTAATAAAATCGTGAAACTTAAATATATTAAAGTAAATATGATCAGTATTAACGATATTGGGATTTGAGTTTGTTTAATTTGAATTAAAGGTTTTAAAATGTTAATGTTATCAAATGTAAGTTCCGAATCATTCTAAGTGGGAATTCTTGGTTTGAAAACACTGTTTGAAGATTTTCAGTTAGGCTTTTTATTTCTTTGAATAATTTGGAATTAATTATAAATTGATTGTTATTATTATGGATTAAATCACTAATTTTATTATGGACTGTTAAGAGATCATCATGATCTGGCATCCCTGCTTTCCATTTCCAAAGTGTACCTAAGTCGTTGAGTCCCTTTTATATAATTTGCGAGATAAGAATTTTAATAATGTTTAAATCATAGGAAATTTCCGACTGTGAACTCTGATTGCTATATTTAAGTAAGTTGATTCGAGTCGAATTATGTTTTAACATAGACTTAGATTAGTTATATGGAATAAGTCGGCGTAAGATTCATAAATTATAACATCTTTAGCAGGGACCGTAATTATTATAAGTGATATTTTTAAAATCCAGTATTAATAATTATATATCGATTTTTATGATTTTTTTCGCAAATATTTATTAATTTTGATTATTTTAAGAGAAATCATAAATAATTATTAATTCTGAAGAAAAAAAATAAAAATCATATTTAATGATTATAAATGATTTTTATTTTTTTGGATCAAAATAAAACTCGCATCTAAATTACTGAATTTCTATGGGGTTTTGCGACTACTTTATTGCATGTTCTTTCAGGACAAGTCAAAAGGATCACATTTATATTATGGTTTTGCCACGCCCCCTTTACGCCCCCCTTAAAATTGTAAAGAATCAAATATCAAGAGTATATTTTATTTAGCAAACTAATGTCAATGTATTTAATAATTATAATTTTAGACTAAAATGCAATTACTATTTAATGTTTTATTTTAAAAAAAGTAATTTTGATAGGTTTTCGCTAGAAAGATTGCACCTTTGGTCGGTCAAAAGCAATTTTAGCGCTGAAAATGCTCTTTCAACGCTAACTTCAGTAGCTGGTACTGCATGCACTACCATGGCAAGCTGATATAAAAATGGATACTCAAATTGGTTTTTCTTCCAGTATTCCATTATACTTTTGCCCAAACCAATTGGCTTTGGACTATAGCTGTCGATTTCGGCATAGCCCTTCTTCAATTGCTTATTGAAAGCGTCCTCATCCGATCCGTCTGCAGGTGCAAATTGAATTGTATTTAAAAACTCGCTTATTAACGAGCTTTGTGAACACAATTCATTTGTTTGTTCTTCTGATGTTGACGCAATCGGACTATCAGGGCAAGCGTTAGGTGTTGAATTTATCTAAAATGTAGGTATATTTATATTAGTGATATGTAAAAGTTAAAGCTAACTTGAAAATAAGTACTTACGTACTTACTTACGGCTCGCTGAATTCGAAAATCACAGTAAAAAATTGGTCATAGCTCTAGTTTCCAGGATATAAGGACTTGAAAATGCAAAAAACACATTTTTAGAAAAAATTATTTGTGACGTAATACCCATCAGAATTTGGGTACTCGTAAAGGGGGCGTGGCAAAACCATAATATAAATGTGATCCTTTTGACTAGTCCTGAAAGAACATGCAACAAAGTAGTCGCAAAACCCCATTGAAATTGAGTAATTTAGATGCGAGTTTTATTTTGATAAAAAAAAATAAAAATCATTTATAATCATTAAATATGATTTTTATTTTTTTCTTCAGAATTAATAATTATTTATTATTTCTCTTAAAATAATCAAAATTAATAATTATTTGCGAAGAAAATCATTAAAATCAGAAATTTTAAAATCATGGTGGAAATGCACAGATTGTTCTTTAAGGATCAATTTGCCGTCACCCTGATCCTTATATCTTAATTCTAAGTGCTTGATTTTTTTATTTAAAAATCGCAAAAAATAAACATTATTTACGGTCCCTGATCTTTAGTATTCTTGTAAAAAAAAAAATCATGGTTCGTAAAGTCAATTATTTCGGATTTGGTGGCGGCTATCTTCAACAGTACGTATATTATTGAATTCATTTTCTGTAATTTAAAACAAATTGTGTTTAAAATTTGATGTTGTCTTTATGAATCATACGGTTTCTTTTATTTATGATAACCTTATTAGGTGGATTTTCCTTAACTACTTGTCTTTCTGCCTTTGTTATGTCCCTCTAACATTTTCTCTTGTGTAGTTTTTAACAGTTGAGGAATATTATCGTGCTCGATATTATTATAAAGTATATCAAAGGGTTTTTGGTTGGTTGTTGAATGAATCTTATAATCTTATTATATTCTTTCGCGGCTCGTATTACAAATTTGGTGTAGTCGGTTAAATTAAATTGTTCTTAAAGGCAGCGAGCTAATTCTATTAGTGTCGAATGTGCCCTTTCAACTTGACCGTTTGAGGTACTGTGCCTCGGGTCTGTGTAATATAAAGTTAAACCGCACCTTTGTGCAAATTAAATTGAGCAGAAGTAAAGCTCGGTTCATTATCGTTCATTATAACTTTGGCTTAAGGAAATTGTTGAAGCAGTTCTATTACTTTATTTTCAATATTTTTTATTTATTTTGGATTTTATGAAGTACTAGAAATTTTGAATAGGCGTCAATACAAGTTATAAAAGTGAGACCTTGCGCATAATATATTCAATCGTAGTTTTAATTATATTTTTTAAATAAATTTTTTGTTTTTAAAATAATTTGGGCCAGTAATATAATCTACAGATTTGTTTGTAGTTTTTGTCTACTCCCTGGTGAGCTCGACTGTGTCTTTCTGCTTTTATGATAGCCTGGTCTTCATTGTTTTCTACATCTTAAAGGAATGTCCTCGTGTAAAGGAATTTATTAACGAAGTTTTCTTTTAAAGGTTTTTGAATTATACCGACTGTGATATTTGGTTGTAAATATTCTCTTAGAATTGAAACCAAATTTTTCGGAGTGTCATACTCGATTATATGTCTGGTATTATTAAATACGTTAACAGATTCAAGGATTGTCAACCTAGCTTTTGTTATTAATAATTGAATCATAAACTGGTTTAAAGGTTTTTTAGTTTCTTCAATTACATTTTCGAAACTACTTTCTACTGAATGCAAAGTATTTTGATCAGACTCGGATGGTTCCGACTGATCTCTATCGGACAAATTGTTAATCTGTATTCGTTATAATGCGTCAGCAACTACGTTAGTTGTACCTGGTTTATATATGACCTTTGGAGTGAAACTTCCTATAAAAGAATACCAGCGTTTTATTTCTATATTAGGATTGCGAAAGATAAAGGTTGAAGATCGGTTTGAATTTCAATCCCAATCACTCTGTATAGGTGTATTTTCAGAGCCCACACTATGGCTAAAAATTCCCTTTTGTTAGTTGCATAGACTCGTTCAGTTTTAGACAGGGTTTTTGAAATAATTGTAATGTGTTTACCTTCTTGAGATAACACCGTACCAATAGCGACGTCTGAAGCATCTGGGGTTAATGTAAATTTTTTATACCCGGTACCCATTGGGTACAAGGATATTATAAGTTAGTGCCAATCGAGAATGTTTCATACATACAGGCAGGAGGAGGCATCTCCGACCCCATAAAGTATATATATTCTTATTCCTCTCCTTTTTATTCTTCTTCTTCGTATTCTAGCATCACCAGCCGAGTCGATTTAGGCATGTCCGTCTGTCCGTGTTGGTAAACAGATTTCAGAGACTATTAGAGCTAGAGTTACCAAATTTGGTGACAACATTGGAATCCGTTGCACGCAGATGAAGTTTGTTCTAAAATTTGGCCACGTCCACTTCCGCCCCCGAAAATCATAAAAAGCTTTTTATAAGCTATAGTCGTAATTTTTGGCTTAAAGTAAATATATAAAATAAATAAGTAGGCATTTGCGGACGTTTTCTGAAAGTTTGAGTAAAATCGGATGATAAACATGCAAGTTATTAATCAACAATTTCTGTATTATTCTTCTTTTTCTGAGCGGCCAAAAAGGCAGTAGCGAATAAAAGTATTGTGTGCTTTCGGGCGCAATTTTATTCGTAATGCAGCTGGGTACAGCTGCAGAATTAGTATTTTTTGAATGTTGCTCAACATGTTCCTTGCATCATTTGACTTTGTTGAATGTTGCTCAACATGTTTTTAGCAACATTTGTCTTTATTCGTCAACATTTTGTGTTTTCCGCGCACAATGCTTTGGGTACCGGGTATCGCGAAGTCGGTGACACTCGACTGTAGCTCTCTTACTTGTTCATTATAATTTGGATGAACCAGTTCTACTTGAGCAACGATACATTCTTTTAGATCGTTAAAAGCTTTAATAGCTGGGTCATCCAGCTGAAATAACATTTCAGTTGACATTCTTTTTGAGAAATTAGCTAGATTTCCCAAATTAGCTAGATTTACAGACGGATCCTAGATGGGATACCTGTAGGGTATCGTTCTTTCGTTCAATTTTTTATAATCAATAAATAGTCTTACCTTTCTTTGATACCACCAATACTGGAGAATTCTAAGGACTACGACTTGGTCGTATTATTCCTTCTTTAAGCATTCTACTGATTTCGTTATTAGTGAAATCGGCGACTGACAACGTGTACGGATATTGTTTTCCGTAAATGGGTCTGTCGCGAACTAAATTGATTTTCCTTTTTATAGCTGTACGAAATGGAATTTGCATGTTGATTTTCAAACGCTCAGTTTCGACTTTCTTTAGTAATCGGTATCTCATATCGAAAATGTTTTTACTGATTTCACAATTGAGGTTGTTTAAATTGTCAGTGACCAAAACTTTTTTTAAAGACGGATTATTATTATTATTATTATTATTATTCAACATCAACGGGTTCGACATTCATATTTCCCAAACTTGTATGGTTTTGATTTGCCTCTTCAAACTCAGTTCTATATTCTACCTTTTTGTCAAAGAATTTTCGAATAATAAATTCCTTTAATGGAAAAATGTTTTTTTTTTCAGATAAGGAAAGTTTGTCAACAGAGCTGTCATTATCATAAATCAATTTATCTTATTTGCCCCATATTTCACTACCCCTTCTTCTGTGTCAATTACAGCTCCGATTTTTTTTCAGTAGGTTGTAGCCTATTAGTAAGTCTGAATTTAACCCATCTATTTTATAAAATTGTTAACGCGTATCAAATATCGTTACCATGTGATATTATTTTATTATTGAATATCCATTAACCGTAGATACTCTTTTATATCACTGTGGACGGCAGTCCACGTAGTGACGATGAGCACCGAGACTGTGGTGCGCAAGGAGACTACTATATACAGCCGTAGAATTGAAAATCTGCTACGATAGTCCGATCAGAACCATTTATATCTTGATCGAAAGGTATTGTAAACCTCTTTGAAACTGCATACTAAGATTTTTCAAAAACTGATAACTTTAGGAGAAATGAGAGTGAAAGTGCGAAATTGACAATTTTGAAAATTGGAGCACTTGGGGCCGGTTGAGCAAAAACCCGCAAATTTTTAAGGTTGTTGTGATCTAGCTTTAAATACGCGTCGAATGACACATCGATCGTCCTGATCCGATACTCCGTTCAAAAGATATTCAATAAACAAGATTTCAACGGCCTTTCCGAAATGAAAACGTTTGTCCTGTTGTTTGTCTGTTTGTTTGTTTGTCTGTTTGTTTGTCTGTCTGTGGTATTTTTTGTTTTAAAGTCCTGGAACCACTTTTGTTTTATAAATCAGCTCGAGCTAAATAATTTTTGTTCTACGACTTTTTGGGTTTCCCGCTAGTTTGGCGGGAAAACAGCTAGAAAAGCCAGATTTCCCGCGCCCATAACTTCTAAACGACTAAAGCTACAGAATCGTGCTTTATGTCGTTTGAAAGGTATTTTGAAATGATAATAGCTTTGCCTTGACATAATTTATATAAATATAATATTTAAGAATTTATAATTAAAATTAATTTTTTTTTTTAAGTTTTTGAAGTTTTCTTAAAAATGGCTCTAACGAT
>VNJO01005742.1:0-10840 GCA_008042535.1 Drosophila tani | reverse complement strand
CTCGACTGTGAGATACCCGGTACCTAAACGTTTGCGCTTCACACTAAAAGGCAATTTAAAATTGTACATAAATTATAATAGTCTACTTCGATATTTCTTAAAATAAATTGCCTCTCAATTTAATGTCATACTTAAAACTGAATGATACATTTTATAGAAACACATAAAAACCCGCTCGATCGGCGTCAAAAAATGTATTATGTTTTTTTTTGTAATTTCTTGCTATATTCGTTTGTCATTTCTTCTCGAAAAGGGTTCCGTAGCATTGAGTCAAAACAAGAGGTCAAATGTCACCCTCTCGCTCTATCGCATTGCGTAGGAATACTTCCGGGTGTCTGAGCACAAAGCTTTTGAGAGAGAGTGTCAGTGCGTGTTGCGCAACATGTCCCTAGCAACATTTGTCTTTTTTGGATGTTGCTCAACATGTTTCTAGCAACTTTTGTCTTCATTTCTCAACATTTTCTTTTTTCCATGTCCATGTCTAATTTAATTTAACCCACAATGCCTTGGGTACCGGGTATCTCACAGTCGGTCACATACGACTGGAGCCTTCCCACTTGTTTTTTATTATAATGAAGAATTAGGCCACACTTGTCGACAATGTTTCTTTTGTAAAATAGCAAAAAAAATTTATATATATTAAAGAGAAAATAATATAAAAAAAAGGCACCGAGAGTGTAATTTAAACCACTAACTTATGGTTTATTGAGCCAACCGCGATCTGTAGGACGGAATGGCTAAATCTGGAGTTTGAGTAAACTTCGACAAACTGCTCAATTATGTATTGAAGTACTAGACTCCCGTGTTTGGTTTGCCTCCGTGGTTCGGTTGGTTGAGCTTCCGGTGTATGAGTTCTGATACCCCGGTTCGATTCTAGGTCGATGCAGTTGGTTCTTAAATGTGAGTACCCATTTAATATGATTTCTTCTCTACTGCTTATATGATTAAATAACAAATTGTAACCCAATAAATATAAATTATAAGAAAGTATTTTTCACAAGGAATTGTTTAACTGTAATTAAAACTTAATTAAATAATCTTAAGAATTAAGAAATTTACTACTAATAGGGGATTGTTGAATCTATACATTGATAAACTAATATTCTTCTTCATGTAAATGCGCCATTTTGGTTTGTCAGTATACAATTACTTTGCATTTATACTATTAAATAGTGATACAACTATTATTCTATGTAATCTACTTTTTGTAGGCATCCATACTATTTGGGGTAACTTGACTATTTTTTTTTTGGTTTACGCGGTTTAAACAATAAAATAGTTGATTTTACATAGTTTTTTTTTGTGTGTATACACATCGGATAATCCTACGAACGAACGGCTCATAACATCCACTAAGCACATTATTGAAAAAGCTGCAGTCTGCCTCTCACACAGTACAGCTCACACAAAGAGGACACATTCTCGAGATTCCTGTGAACAGATGGTTGAGACTGCTATACACAGATAGTAGCCAAATCTTTTCTTATTCTCGGTTTTATTTCTCCAAATCAGATCAAAATATTTCAGACCAGTCTAGTTGTTAATTCACAAATACTGTTATTATGTTTATTCTTTTAGTTTATTTAGTATTTTTTATTCTTCTATTCGTTGCACACGACTATAAAATAATACTTTCAACAGGCAAACATGCCCTCCACTATTCCTGAATAGTACTAACCTGGCGAAGACACATCCAATGAAATTAACTCCACCTGAAACTAAAAGCCAGCAGCCTCCGCTGGTTTTTAATCGCTCGATCGCCCCTGGGTCTGGACTACAAGGTCGTGCTCTACATCTCTCATATGGCTGAGGGGACGCAGGCAGCTGTAACATAGACATCAGCGCACAAGAACGAAAATCCTGAGATCTATCACTGGGGCACCATGGTATATTTGCAACCAAGACATCCATAGGGATCTCGGCATTCCTAAAGTAAAAGATTAAATAGACAAAAAAACGGACTTACAATGGAAAACTGTATGTACACCCAAATCAGCTCGCAAGAGGCTTGACTAGGGTTTCAAGCAAACGCTATATCGAAACGACCTTCCAACATAGCAATAATTTTCAAGGTCATGGTAGTGATATGACTGTTAGTTAGGTTATTATAATAAGATTTAATACACTTATTGTTAGTCTCGAAAAGGAAAAGATTCAATAAATAAAAACCAAGCAAAAAAAAGGTGGTAGGTGAGGTTAACTTTCCAATTCTTATGCATGCGTAGTAGATAGAAATAGCCCTAATTTGATCAACTATTCCAAAGAACATGATTGTAAGAAAAATATTTTTATTTAGTACCTCCTAGATGGATCTTAAAACCAAATGACCAGGATGCTATTTTGGGCAATTCAGTTATAATTTCATGTTCGGCTGATGGGTTTCCCACTCCAACTATACATTGGAAGAAATCAATTGGTATGTAATTTTACCTTAAAATATTTGTAAACCTATAAAAATATAAAATAATACAGGAGACTCCAGTGAATATAGAGAGCTTAACGTTGGAGCTGCACAACAAAACTCCAATGGCATTATTTCAACTTACTCAAATGGCACCTTAATTATATATAAGGTTGGTCGGGAGCACGAGGGAAGCTTTTTGTGCCAGGCCAGTAATGGGATTGGCGCAGGTCTTAGTACTTTAGTTAAATTAACTGTACATGGTAAGTAATATTCTTGTAATCATAGTAAATCTTACTAACGGTCGATTGTTTTATAATACAGCCTGTCCTTCTGTAACAGTTTCTAAAAAACAATTTACAATTCGACGAGGAGAGCGTGTCACAATGCAGTGCGAAGCTACAGGTGATACACCTTTGGACGTATCATGGAAAACCAAGTCAAATATAATTGATTCATCCTATAACATTCACTATCACGTTAAAAACTCACCGACGGCTAATGGAGTCTTATCCGAATTGACCATATTACAGTCTAAACTTACAGATATAGGAGAATATTTTTGCATTGCCACCAATGCATATGGTCATGATAGATCGACCATACAACTACAAGTTGAAGAGCCACCAAATTTTCCTACAAACTTACATGTTGTGAATTTGGCTAGTCGTTCAGTTACTTTAGCATGGTCATCAGATATTCAAGATCCACTTCAATTGGAAAAAAACAATGGATACCACCAACTTATATTAAATTATATACTCCAGTACAAAAAAGCAGGAGGTAAGAATATTTTTTCTTGCTATACATTGTGAAGAATCACGTTTTTGCAACTATTTCTTACTATTTGTTGACGAAAAACAACTCGATTTCCCTGTGACTGTACACAATGATAATTTTGTTTTATTTTTAAATAAAAAATAAAACACTTCAAATGTACAATTAAAGAAATTAACTGCACCAAAATGATTCTTTTTGACCGAGCTTTCCAATTTCACGAAGAATTTTACATTTTTAAGTATTGGCAGCATCAACAAATGAGTCGACCTAGCCATGTCCGTTGTCGTCGATGAAACATCGATGTTTTCAAGAAAGAAGACAAAAAATGTTGCTTGAAAATAAATTAAAAGTTTCTTCCCTTACTTTAGTGATGTGATAAAAACATCGATGTTTTCCCAAAAAAAACAGACATATGTTGCTAGGATTATGTTGGGCAACAGCCATTGGCACACAAGAAGAAGAAACATACACAGAAACTTTTTTGTTAATAACTTTCATGTTCATCATCCGACTTTACTTAAATTTTCAGAAAACGTCCGCGAATGCCTATTTATTAATTTTATCTATTTACTTTAAGCTGAAAGTCACGACACTAACTTATATAACTTTTTTATGATTTTTGAGTCGGAAGTTGGCGTGGCAAAATTTTAAAACAAACTTGATCTGCTTGCAGCAGATTCCAATGTTGATACCAAATTTGGTAGCTCTACCTCTTATATTCTCTGAGATCTGTTGTTTCACACGCCTTCTGCCTGTTACATACATTTTCATTTGGCAGTTACTTATAAGACCCTTGTATCCTATGGGTACCGGGTATAGACATTAAAAACCTTTAATAGATATTAAATATTTTTATTATAACATTCATCAAGGAATATTCAATTAAATATTAATTAAAACCAGAATATGAAATTGCTTAATTGATAAAACTCTCTTAAAGTTAAATATCTCCCAAATAATGTGCCGAAAAGTATGCAATTAAAATATTTAATAGATTGTAGGATATTTCTAGGCACCATTTAAATTGTTCTAATATCCTCAACATTTGTTTTTGATCTTAAAAAATAATTTCACATTAACTGAAGAGCTGTTGGAATAATAAATCAATTTAGTTTAGCCTTTTAAAACTTTTAAAAGTCTTATTACTTTTCCTTTTTTTTTCAGTTAAAACTCTTGGACTTGCTCTCGTGCGCCTGGCACTCCGGCATTTGTCCATTTAGCTTTTTAGGGGCCCGGCGGTCATTGCGGCTGAGTTCGGCATTCTCTCTTTCTCTGTGGCCCTCACACAAGCAAAAGACAGGCAAAGAGGTCCTGGAATTGGGGTTGGGCGGAGGTTGGTTTGTGTTGGGAGCCCGCCAGGCGAGCAAACAGGAAGCAAGCCGAGGAGCGTTGTCAGTATAACCTGTGAGGAAAACATAATAAAAAATAAAAAAAACAAATAAAATGCAGTAGGATTCCGGACGGCAACGGGGCAAGGAAACAGTGGAGTCGAGTTCTCTGTCTGGCTTGCTGACCTGCGGCGCTTTTGTGTTAATTGCGGTTGCATTTAATTACAGTTCGTTACAACTTCAGCGCTGCGTCGCACTTTTTCTGCCCACATTTTCTGAAACCAAGCCAAGAGCTGTGCTAAGCTTTTAGTTAAAATTAAAAATATTTGGTCTACTTTAGCAACTTTACTCCTGGTAGTGTTTGTTATATACTGCTAGTGCTCATAAAACCACATTGTTTATTTTCCACTGAGTGTGTGTTATGGCTAAATTAATGCGGAGTTTATTGGGCAAGCTCAATAATTCGAAATTCGAAGTTTAATTGTGTACCTCAATTATCTCCAGAATGCTCACGTGCCCACCACACCTCCAAAGACTCCGAAACACAGAAGCAGGACATTAACAATAAATTTTATTCGGAAGGGGCCATAGCCCTCCGTATATTGGACACAAATCTGGAGTAATGCCGGAAATATAAGGACCAAGATGGACAGGCAAAAGGATCTGACCAGGGAAAGGAAGACCGAAAGATTCGGAATGGAAAATAATGCCAAAGCCTAAGAAAATCAATCAAAATATTTATTGTTTAAATATATGTATTAAATAATTTAACTATGAAATAACTCACCCACAAGCAAGAGAAGATTAGCTGCACTAAAAAAGGGCGCCAGTACTTGAAGGTTCTCTATGCTGTAGATAAGCAGAAGCGGCATAATTATCCCATACCACCAGATACTCATCCACCAACTATTCAGCTATGAAAACCAAATAGACGCAGCAATGCCAAAGTGATAAAAGGCCAAAAAGCCATCAACAAAAGGTCTAAGAAACGAGAAGTAAATATATTAAAATAATGGAAAAAATCTACTTTTAGAAGGGAAATTTAATTATAAAAATATAGACAATACTATTTTTATTAAATATATGAAAAACTATAAATATTCTGATCTAATCTTCCGATTTCTGTTGGTTTTTTTTTAAACATACTTGATTATATTGCAAAATAAAAATATTTAGGCCACGTTTTGAAGTAATTGAAATCTAGTGATTACAGAAAGATAACGAGATAATAATTATTAAAATGCACTTACAAAGTAGTGTTAGGTTGCTCATGAGTGAGTGAACAAAAAAGAGTTCTTCGTTAAACTGAGTGGGTGAACATGTTCCTTTCCAGTGGCGCAAATTTGGCTTCGAGAATCGATTACGTCTGTCATACTTCGAATGCAGTAAGCATTCGAATTCATACTACTAAATGCTTTTCTTTTCCATAAGCTTGGCCGCCTTTTCTGCTAGTATACCTATAAAATCAACTATTGATCAATTAGAATCAGAATGTTTCGTGTTACTTACTTGATGCAAAAATTAAATTGCGTCTTTGTGCATCGGCCAGCCGCCGTATATTATGTTTGGTAAAGCCTCTTTTGAACATTACACACTTTCAAAAATCTCTAAATCGTTAAAAAAAACCTAAATTAATTCCTTTTCAAAACACTACCGACACACACTTATACTTGCAAACAGTAAAGTGACATATGAAATAGACAAAATTATATATATGCAAATAAATTTACACAAACAACAAACACACACAGTCGCAGGTACCGAACACAGAAATGTATAAGAAAGCAAAATAATATAAGCCGAACGATTGCCGAAGCTTTGACAGGCAGGAACCAAAACAACGTCCTAGGAGGGTTGCGCCACTGGGTTACTATTTGTTCATGCTTGTTCACTTATTCAATTTTGCTCACTTGGTCTTTTTTTGTTCGCTTGTTCTTTTGGTTCACTTGTTCATTTTTGCTCAGTTTCTCTTTTTAACTCACTTGTTCAGATTTGCTCTTTTGCTCACTATTGTTCAGTTGAAAAATGTTGTTCTTTTTTGTTCACTTGCTAATTTTTGCTCACTTACTTATTTTTACTCACTTGTTCAGTTTTGCTTTCTTGCAAATTGTTGCTCAGTTGTTCAATTTTGTTCAGCTAGTCTTTTTGGTTCATTTTTGTTCAGTATAATATAATTTATATATATATAATTTTGCCCTTGCAATAATATATTATAATTTTTCCATGATATTTGCAACGCAGTGAAGGAGGCATCTCCGACCCCATTAAAGTATATATATTCTTGATCAGCATCGTCAGCCGAATCGATCTAGCCATGTCCGTCTGTCTATCCGTCTGTCCGTTTGTCTGTCCGTCTGTCGGTTTCTACACGAAATAGTCTCAGCAAAGTCCTATTTCTTTAGCACGCAGTATATATGTCGGAAGGGCCGAAATCGGACTACTATATCCTATAGCTGCAATAGGAATAATGGCGAAATTAATGTAAAAAAAATTTTAACTTCTCTGTTTTTAAACGTATTTCTATAAATTTTGAGATATAGCTGTTTTTTATAATTCTAGAATTACGGTTTTCATATAGCTGACATAGAAGCGATCGGTCGATTTATATGAAAATGTAAAATTCTACATGTAAAATGTAAAATTTACAAAATTCTATATTTTTCAACATTACTAAAATGGTTTTATTTTCTATGATCCAATTGCAGACTGCAAGGGTATACCAACTTCGGTTTACCGAAGTTAGCTTTCTTTCTCGTTTATATGGTATTTTGTTGCTCATTGTTCTCTCCTATTGCGCAAAATTGAGCAACCACATGCTCGTACTTTGTTTTAAATTTGAATTGCCGGTCATAGAGGTGGAGAACGAGTTTCTATTTTTATTATTTTTTTTTTTTTTAATTTTGTTATTTTAGTTTTGTTAACATTTAATTCTTTTTTATCTTTTTATAAATATTTAATACATGAAATTTGAAAACATAAATATACATACATACAAATTAAATTCGTTGGTTGAAGATGATTTAAAAAAATATATTTTTTATTTTTTAAAACTCGGGTGTTAAGCATTTATTCATTAAATTCAATTAATACAAGACACTTTTTATATTTGAGTACAGATCGCGGTCTAGGTCAGAATAAGACTGACTTCTTGATTTCTAAATCTGATCCAATGAACCTCGGCCAGGAGCTTTTCTTTTTGAACATTAGAACTTCATTTTATGTTTAGATTAAAAGCTTTAGATGAAACTGTTGCATCTCATTGTGAAATTCAATTATGCTGACCTATGCAATTCGGTGGGAACTTGAAACGCAAAAAGCGCAATTGATTGGGCTTCGAACGGAAGCTGATGTTTACTTTAATTTCGATTTGTTTAACTTAGCTGGGGAAACCAAGATCGGAAATGGAGGTAAAAGTTTAAAAGGCATTTTTTTTTAATGAAGCTGTTGTGGCATACCGTAATTCCTAATTTTTCTAGAGGGGCCGAATTCTAGATTTTAAACCGCGTCTAACGACACACCAATTACCCGAAACTCCCTTCAAAAGATATTCACTAAACAAGATTCGGTCCGCCTTTTCCAAATGAAAATCTTTTCTTGTTTGTCTTTTTGTTTGTTTGATTGTATTGCTGAATCAAATCACTGTTTAAGATGCCTGAGACTATTTTTATTAAATTAAACAGGTCGAGGTAAAACACTTTTTTGCAGGCTCCGGTTTTCACTTTCACAAGATGCTCTGTTTTTGTTTTTTTTTGTTTTCAGAAACATTTGTCTTGTCGAATTGAAAAGTAAATGCCTATCTCTACATCAGATCTGTTCTTAATTCCAAAAGGAAAAAAAATAGTTTACTCGTTTGTCTATTAATGTTCGTTTCAAACCATCAGTGTATTAATTAAGTTTATATTTACTTTGTAAATAATTATTTTCTGACCCCACCTTGAATTCGGACAAAAAAAACTTGCCGTCGGCAACAGTAAATTTCGTTTTGGATGGCAGTGCAGCCGTACTGTTGTCGAACAAAACAATTTGGTCGAAATGTATGTAAAATTAAAAGGTGGGCATTAAAAATATTCAACTAGAATAAAATAAGGTTTTCATTGTTTAAATAGTATGTATAAATTGTATTTTTGCCAAAGGTATAAAAGTCACTATTTAAAGAGTGGCAGCCCTCTTGGACCGATAAATAAACAATTTCTGCCTTTGTTTGGCTTTAACAAAACAATACAAAAAAGTAAAGGCGTTTAAACATTCCGTTTACTTCTCCAAACATCCAAGTCAACTGTTTGAGCAATAAAACAGTTAAATATTTCGATAACAAAACGATGACAAACAGTTTGTGAAAACCGGAGCACCTAAAAACGAAAACGTACGTTTTTGGTGTTAAGCTCCGTACTCAGAAACCCGAACAGCGTTTCTAACCCAGTCGGACCTGGTCGCTACCAACAATCACAGTTCTATGCGTTCTCTGCGAGTAAAGAATGTATTCTCTATACCCGGGGTCTTCCTTTCAGATTTGTATGGGGTGAAACACCGAAACAACTGTTCTTTTTTTTGTATGCTGCAACAGTTCTTTCGCAACATATAAATAACGTATATTACGCTTCGGCAATCTTCGGGTTTCGCTTCCAACTTTAGTTTCTAAAAGAAGCGTTATATAACCCATCTGCAGCATACATCAATAACGGTTCTGTAGGAATGTATCTTTCATGCAAAATACCGCTTCAAAATAACCTATTGATAACAGTTATAGAACTGTTATGAAGGAAGCAATTAAGAACACATCTGTAGCATACATAAAGAACCGTTAGGTTAGAATGCATTAATAACCATTAAAATAACAATAACAATTTATTTAAAAATATTTATTTTATTCAATTTGAAGTGTACACATAATATATATAGGGTAATTTATTCGTACAGTAAAATCGTGCATGTGACTAGTGAAGAAATCCTGCAATTATATTGAAAATAATAATAATGTTTTTTAATACAACAATTAAATAACCTTATAAAAATAATAAATGGGAAAGTAATATTATAAACACTCACCGTAAAACGCAAATATTATCTGAAATAAAAATGTTATAATATTATGACCTCTATAGAGAAAGGAAATCTGAAATGATAAATATTATATTTTATATATTTACGTATACATACCAGATCTGAAATAAAAGTAATATATTATTTATTATATTAGGGCAATTGCTTACCTTATTTTGTTAATATATCTGAAACTGAAATGAATTAACTTATGTAATAATAGATATGTTTTGCTTACCTTGCATACTTATATAATGAATTTCACAACTGCGTCAAGCAAATTTCTTAATACAACTGAAGCAAGTAACAAAGAAAACGAAAAACCCAAACGCGTGTTTTTTCATTCTCTTTTCTTCTTATTTGTTTGTGCATTTCTTTCCTTTTTTAGTCTCTTATTTTCGTTTCAAATGCTTGTTTCCGAAATAATGCATCTTTTTACGTTCTAAGAGAAGCGACGATCGCAGTGATATGAACGAAAAATATAACATCAAACAACAACAAATGTTGGTTTCCAAAATAAGGCATATTTATGCGTTCTAATAGAAGCGACGTTTGCACTTATATGAAAGAGAAAGAGAATAAAAAACAACACTAAATGCTGGTTTCGGATAGAACGCATATTTATGCGTTCTAAGAGAAGCGACGATTGCACGGACCCGAAGCCATAAAAAAAAAACCCGACCGTTCGGGAAGCGCTCGGGTAATTTACTTCTAAAATAACGTATATTTATGCGTTCTTAGAGAAGCGACAGTTGCACATAATATTTATTTTATACCTCTTTTCTTCGCTTCTAATATACCAACCAAAGAACACTTCTTTATTTATTTATTTATTTACAAAATTAACAATAATACATGAATAATATTAAAGCTAATTATGGCAGCGAGCACTAGCAACAAGGCCTTCAGCTCTGTTTTAATTTTTTTTTTTTTTTTTTTTTTTTTTTTANAAACTAAAATGCTGTGTGTATATATGTATACAAAGACAAGTAAGAAAGCTAAGAGAAGTGCTCGAGTGTGAGACACCTAAACGTTTGTGCTTTACACTAAAAGGCAATTTATAATTGTACATACATTATCAAGCTCTACTTCGATACTTTTAAAAATATCGCCTCTCGAATAAGCTCCCGACCTAAACCATTTATTGTCATACTTAAATATGAATGATACATGTAATAAGGACGCCAAAAAATTAATTATGTTATTTTTGGTAATTTTTTGCTCTATTCTTTTGTCATTTCTTCTGCAGTTGGCACCATTATATCGTGCGGCCAAAGCTCGAATGCGCCAC